>CM033643.1:74558402-74842190 GCA_019512145.1 Engystomops pustulosus | reverse complement strand
GAACCAGGATTAACAATAAAGCTTCATTGTAAACACCAGTGATAACTATTATAGCTGTACAGCAAATTGCCAACATCCAGAGGTCTGTTTCTAACTAGGGGTCATATGTAAGTCAGGTGTTCTTAAGTAGGGGACCGCATGTATGTATGTATGTATGTATGTATGTATATATATATATATATATATATATATATGCACACAAACACTTACAGGCAGGTTTGTTCTTAAGTTGAAATTGTATGCAAGTCAGAACTATATATTTTATCATTGTAACCCAAGCCAGAATTTTTTTGGTCTCTGTGACAATTGTATTTTAAAAATGTTGGATTGTCATAAGAACCATTAACAATAAAGCTTCATTGCAGATATTTATTAACTGATAGAGTTGTCTATTGTAGCCTGGGACTAAAGTACAGTAAATTACCAATATCCATAGGTCCATTTGTAACAAGGGGTCGTATGTAAGTTGGGTATTCTCAAGTAGGGGAGCGCCTGTATATATAGATAAGTTCATTATATAGTTAATGTGAAAGTGAAGTTGTCCTACTCTTTTCTATAGTAATCCATGAGAAAGAACAGTGGTACAGATTTCTCAAACTGTTTACAACACAAACCTGTTGCAATTTGAACCAAAAACATTAAAAGCCTTGCACTGCATTTCAAGGGTTTTATTCAGTTTTTAGAAACTTTTCCAACTATTACAACGAAGTGGTGTAGCCTCTGATAAGAGGGCTTTGAGGGAAAAGTCATTACACACATTTTTGGCTAAGTTTTCTGGCATAAACTATGATTGTCTAGTCTTACTGTAAATTTTTTTTATAAATATGCCCCAAATGTTCATCCAGTGTCAGGCAGGGGTTCCATTGGGCCACAAGGTAAAATAATTCTGAGGTCACACCATCAATAAAACCAAAAAGACCTTAGCAGCCTTCAAATTAGGTTCCCTCAAGTACCTCTGGAGACGATTACTTTCTTAAAGCCTTGAGACTGTAATGGAGGATCATCTAATTCTCTGATGGTTTTACATAGCACCAAGGTATATAGTGCAAAAGTTAACACAACTCTGATAACATTATAATATCATAATATGGTTTCTATACATTGTCGATAACATAGGTACAAGGTGCAATACTTTACATTTCTAACCTTGAACTCCGAGCAATAACCTAAATTCCATGGGCCCTAATCCAAAGGCTGGAATGGGCTACAGGACAATAAACAAGCAGAAATTGTCAGTATCAAATACAGTGGAATATTGGGTACAAGCATAATATGTTTCAGGAACATACTTGTATTCCAAATCGCTTGTATATCAAAGCAAGTTTTTCCATAGGAAGTAGTCATGTTTAGTAAAACATGCAGCCCATTTATGTCATCTACATCTTCTTGGGAAAGGAAGGTACAATACAGTATTGTAGAGGGGAGGGGGGAGGCGACATAATACTTATATTATAAAATTTTGCTTGTAAACCAAGTTAGTTTTTGTAAAGTGCAAGCTTGTCTTGTAAAATGCTTGCAAGCCAAGTTACTAGGGTTCCACTGTACTTATCTTCCCAAATGTACCAATAAATAGACCTAATAGCTTAGATTATCATGTGAAAATAGGATACAATATAAATGCTGTTGTTCTATGTCTGTTTTGCAGAATTAAAGGCCCTTCTTCTGGAAAATAACACAGCCCATACCATTCCAATAAAAGTCTAAATGTAAAATACTTTTAGTGTAAATGCTTCATGTCTAGTTGCAAAGTACTCTCCATATAGCATGTTCATACTGACTACCAATCCAGATCAGTTCTGGTTAGCAGGATCCTCCTCAAGCACTTTTTTTTTTTACTTTAATTTAAAGAAATATTCCATAATTAATTTTTCTTCCATTATCACGTGCATGGAGTGATTGTGGTGGGGAAGAGTCATGCTTGGATGTACTCCCTTAAATGAGCTCCCATAGGACTATTAGAACATAAACAGTTATTTATTTACCTGGGTTATCAATGAAGCCAAGACAGGACATCCTAGCATAGCCCTTCCCTGCCCCTGTGACACCTTACAAGTAAGCTAAATACAGCATTCAAAGTTCATTCTCTGCTTCAGGGCGATTCTCTTTAGAAATACATCATGTGACCCTACATAACAGGTTGGTTGTGAATTGTGGGCCAAAATCCTTAATTCTACAATTCACAGACCCCAGTAAACAATTCACCAATTTATATCCTTTTTGTAAGACTAGGAGTTTGTGTGAACTCCTTTCATAGTAATAAAAAAGTCTTATTCTAGTGTTTAAGTAATCAGTTGTTAAAGAAAACACCTTTTGGTGCCAATGATGGATTTACTGTATTTGCATATGCTGAACAGGATGACACAGGTGCATGAATAATGTAAAACTAATATAGAGCTCATTCTTCACTTGTCTATAATTAACACATAAAAGTACAAAAACTGCACACAAATAAAAAAGCTATGTTTTACAGTGTATGGCTACAGCTTTACAACACCAACAAAACAAATGATGTATACAATGATTAGCACAGCATGAGATACAATACAGCTTTACTCGTAATCTGAAGTGTACAATTACTTACTGAACAGATCACAGAGGCATTGCTATCCTCTATGAAAGAGCCATTTCATTGTGCCACCTCCTTTGCAGTCTTTCCTCGGCATTAGATTGTTACTATAATCAGTTTTCCAGCTTTGGTGACACCAACAGCTTTCCCTGTGACAATAAAACAACCATCATACAAATTAATTTCAGATTTGTAAACACATTTTCTGTAAACAGTGTTAGACAGTTCCAGGAAGTTCATCATCTGCCATTGTGTCAGCTGCAGATACTCCACAAAACAAGAAACTCATGGAAGAGCTTAGGCAAGTAGAAGTTCTAACCTGAATCGATCATTTATCATTTGCCGTACTTTGAGACATCTGGGCATGAAAATGTAGATATCTTCTATATATCCGATGTTATGTTACACATGAGCGTCACCCATTACTAATGCCTTGGGAGACTGGTATTAAGGGCGGCACCTCTTCATTGTGGATTCCATCCAAAGTATATAATTGTTCTGCTGGCAAGCAACCTTCTCCTCTTCCCAGGAAGCAGATTTTCTGAAAAGCAAACTAGTACGGTTGTCGAAGCTCTGACTCCGACATGAAATTAGACCACCTGTCCGTGCAATTTCAGATATGTTACCTTAGTGCTTGCAATTCAGTAGAATAAGAATATTAACTCAGAGAGAATTATGTCATACACTGTATTGTATGTGTTGAGGTTTGACTACAAGAACCAAAGCAGTTGAAAAGTGATATTTTTGGCTTTACCTCCCCACATGAGTCCCGTGTTTTGCTACAGTTTCCTTCATAGGTGGGGACTAAAAGTAAAAAAAATTAAAAAGTGTAACATTGTCATTGGATGAAAGAAAGCTGAATTACACAACTGTTTAAATAAGAAAAAAAAGGCAGCGGAAAAAGGAAATATTTATGTATATATTTTTTTTTACCATTGTCAGCTGTACTACTGATGAAATGTTGTCAAAAGTTTAGTTAGTTATTTAGCCTAAAAAAAAAAAAAATCAGTGGAGGTTTAGGTAGAAAAAATGTAAAAAAAACATGTGGTCATGTTCTTTAACAGTCTTAGAAAGTAAATATCTGTCACTTTCTTGTAGCGATCAACTCCTTGACAGCCGGTATCCATGTTATATAAGGCCAAAGTCTAAAAAACCCACAAACATACGAAAATCATCCATCTGTTTAAAGAAAAAAAAACCCAGCCAACCCAGCTAAATTTGTATGGGATAACATTATAACAATATTTATCCATTGCAACAAAAAAACTTTGATGCCCAAGTTGACAATCACACAAAAATGGTCAAAAAACTTTGTGAACATTGTGAGGAACCAACTCAAATGGAGGTCCTGCAGAAATCCAAGTGAACTGTTTATTTTTCTTTAAACTGTTTAACAAAACATAAAGAGCAGAAAAGAAAAACCACAGTCCATATAAACTGTCCTGACTCACAGACCTGAGGAATCCACACACACATGGGCAGTCAATGCAACAAACATAGTCATGTGCTATCTCCAACAGCAATGAATGCAGTGTAGTAGACTCTAAGACTGTAAAAACACACCACCCTGCTCACCTGAGCTTGCTGGCTCTTCACTGCTAGCCAAAACCTGGCCTGGAAATGTGGCAGTAGTCATCCCACCCTGCTCTTTGACTACTACAAAATGTCATCCTGGATCAACGGTTGGAAGCAGCTAAACTACAAACCTAAGGTTTCTGATGAATCACTAACTGTCCAGGCACGTTGGTGACACATATCTGCCATAAATAATATGACAGGTCTTTACGCAAAACATAAAGCCTCAAAGAGCTACACTGACAAAAAGTTTGAAAAGTTTTTCACACATCAATTGTCATAAAAAAGATAGACCACAGTCTTGAGTCTTTTTCATGCACGTTACATTTGTTAACACAATGTTAACATAGGTGTTAACAAAACACATTAGTTAACATTGCATTAACAAATGTAAATAGTAATGTAATTAGGCAAATCACCTGTCCTCATATGTTGTAATGTGTTTATAAACTCAATGAAAACGCAACCAAAGCACAATGTGTTAACGTACCCTTAGTTTGCATGTGCATTATATTGCAAATTTAAAAGATTCACTTTGCTATTTGCAGGGGAACTAGACACATGTAGCTTTACTGTAGAATCATCAATCATTCAATAGATTCCATTATATTATATTGTATAATGCAATTCTTTTATGTATA
Source organism: Engystomops pustulosus (assembly GCA_019512145.1). NCBI lineage: Eukaryota > Metazoa > Chordata > Amphibia > Anura > Leptodactylidae > Engystomops > Engystomops pustulosus. The sequence continues at coordinate 74,837,408 of CM033643.1, read as the reverse complement.
TAGTAGATGTACATTGATCAGTTGATTAGAACTATATGCTTCAATAAAGTTATTTTATGTTTTAACCCTTTAGTACGGGGTGCTTCGTGTCCCAGTGCACCCACGATCGGTGCTAGCACCGATCGCTGGTGTTGCCGCATCGATCTCTTGCAGCAAAGCTGCTGGAGGCTCCGAAAACGTAACGTCATCGGGGAGAGGCAATCGCTCGCCATGACAGCTTTGGGTCTTCCCGAAGATGGTAGCATTGAAAACGTCATAAAAAGTTGCACAAAATGACACCACTATAGATGGGCGAATCAATTAGAACTAAGTGGAAAATTCGATTTGTCACGAATCTAAAGTCCTTAAAGAGCAACTTCCTTCACCTGTCTAGTGAGGAGAGCAGCCGCCACTAGCAGCAGCAGGACATGGTGCAGACCCTGCACCAGCAGGTGGTGGCCTACTTGGACAGCACTCTACCACCCCAGTTAGAGGATCCACTGAACTACAGGGCAGCCAAACTTGATGTGTGGCCGCAACTTGCAGAGTTTGCAGTAGAGAAGCTGTCCTGCCCGGCCAGTAGTGTGGCAACAGAGCGGGTGTTCAGTGCAGCGGGGGCCATCATTACCCCAAGGAGAACCCGCTTGTCCACCCGTAATGTGGAGAGACTGACCTTTGTCAAGATGAATCAGGTGTGATTTCAACACACCAATGCCTTATGCATCAGATTAGATCAGTGGTTCTCTACCTTTCTAATGCTGTGACCCCGCAATACAGTTCCTCATATTGCGGTGACCCCAAACCATGTACAAGAATATTGTATTCGTGCCAAAAAATGCAATAAAATCGTGGCTCCGATGGCTTTAGGCGACCCCTGTGTTTTGATTGTTCGACCCCCGCCGGGGTCGCGACCCACAGGTTGAGAACCACTGGATTAGATCATCCATAACCCCCCCCCCAAACGTTGAGAAATGAGTCTAGATTCTAACTAACTGCCTCAGCCACTATTCTGATACTGCCACCCGCCTGATGCCACACATCTGCTGCCAGTTGCTCCATTTGCCTCCCACAATCTTTACCAGGGACTGATATTGTCACCCACCTCCATGCTCCGTCATTGTACCACTTTCTGACCTCCTGCTGCTGCTGACACCTCCACACTCTATCATTGTGCCACTCTGTGGCCTACCATGTTGCTGCCACCAAAAGAATTTTTCATTATGGCACTCTCTGACCTCATGCTGCTGTTGCTGCTGTGACTGCTGCCTCAATGCCCTAACATTGTGCCACTCTGTGGCCTACCATGTTGCTGCCACCTCCCAAATTTTTCATTGTGCCACTCTCTGACCTCATGCTGCTGCTGCCACTGCCGCCTCCACGGTCTAACATTGTGCCACCTCTCGAATTTTTAATTGTGCCACTCTCTGACCTCATGCTTTTGCCCCTGCCGCCTCCACACTCTAACATTGTACAACACTGGGGCCTACCATGTTGCTGCCACCTAAAGAAAGTTTCATTGTGCCACTCTCTGACCTCATGCTGCTGCTGCTGCCACTGCTGCCTCCACACTCTAACATTGTGTCACACTGTGGCCTACCATGTTGCTGCCACCTCTCAAATCTTTCTTTGTGCCACTCTCTGACCTCATGCTTCTGCTGCCACTGCCGCTCCCACGCTCTAACATTGCGCCATACTGTGTCCTATCATGTTGCTGCCACCACTCGATTTTTTCATTGTGACGCTCTCTGACCTCATGCTGCTGCTGCTGCTGCCACTGCCACCTTTGAAGTTCTTTTTTGGCATTAAAAAATTTTCAGAGAAATTGTAATGGAAGATGCATGTGGCATCTCTTATCTTCAAATTTTAATTAAAAATGTCAACTTCGAATTCATTTCAAACTTCGAATTCATTGTGCTACCCTGTGGCCTACCATGTTGCTGCCAGCTCCAGAATTTGTTATATAGCCGCTCTCTGATCTCCTGCTGCTGCTGCCACTGCCACCTTTGAAGTTCTTTTTTAGCAAATACATTTCAACTTCAAATTCATTTCAAACTTCAAATTCATTGTGCCACTCTGCAGTCTATTATTTTGCTGCCACCTCCATAATTTGTCAATGTGCCTACTCGTGCTGACCGCTGTCTCCCTGGAACACCCTGTGATATCAATAATGGTTTTTTCACCTTCCATCACTCTATGATGTTGCCACTATGTTTGGTTTTCCCCTTCATTTCATTTGTCAGAAGGAATGAAAAGCCTCAGGATTGATAGCCAAAAGCAGGAATGGATACAGAACAAAGAGCACATGCAAATATCGCATTTACTGGTCATCTCTGTTCTGGATACACAGGTTCTGTCGTCATCTAAGGAATCATCTGATATCAGTATAAAAAGAGTGCACTCTTTGATGTTATAGTGGGATCTTGGCCCTCAGCTCAGTCCTTTCAAGCTGGAACAGATGTTACCTTGTCAGGCTGCGTTCCAGCTTCACTTATTTGGTGAGGTTGGCCCCTGTAAGTGCCAAGAATTGAAGAGTGAAGCAATTCTAAGAGAGGTGGCTGTCATGTGCGTGTCATACTAAAACACAGCATTGTTTGAAGACCAAACCATGCTCCCTATGTATATTTAAGCATGGCACAATGTTCTACAACACCTTAAGGCTTTCTGCAGTCAGGAAATACTTCGGCGAATTCCATGGAATGGAATTTTTTTGCAAACACTGCTAGCTCAATGAGGGTGCACACCACCATGATGCTGACTGTATTTTTGTGTACTAATATATCAGATCCCTGATGATATGTTATAAGAAAAGAGTCGGATCGATGTCATACTTTGTAGGGGCAGGGTGTCGGCAGTGTTAATGAGAGGCAGCTCAGAGCTATTGATGGGTGTTTTTATATCCAAGAATTTAGCACTCACCTGTTAGATACTGCACACTGCCATCAATATTTTAGCATTCTAACCTCAAATTATATTTATTTATCCTAAATTACTTCAGTAAGCACGGGACTTGAGATATCTTTATTCTGAGTGTGAATAGAATGGTGAAGCAGCATTGTAGTGCAGTCCACAGTCCTTGTTTTAAGAATTTTTAAATCTATCCAATAAAGGTTATATTTTAGTCTAACACTTACCTCTCTTTTCCCAAGTCAGTGAATGACAACACAGGATGAGAAAGCTCGTCCTAATTAGTGGTAACTTGCTGTATTAGGACGAGCATTCTTTTATTAGTGATCAGGATGGCACTGGGAGACTGCTTGACTGATCGGCAGCAAGAGACCAACACTTATACACAATATACAGAGATATTTAACTTCAAGGCAGTTTCAGTCCTTGACTTTCATTCCCCCTTCTCTTGGTCCCTGGGGTGGGGGGGTGGCGGGTGTAGCCAGGGCAGCCAGAAGTCTGAACAAAACCTTTGTGACTTCTATGTATGGAAGCCTATTAGGCCCAGACCAAGTAACTATGTAGTGTAAAAAACAAAAGATAAAAACCCACAAATGGGTATTGCCATATCGGTTGCAACCTTAGCTAGGCAGATATTATATTATTATACCAATACTGTGAAAGATATAAAAATAACAATAAAAAAACTATTGCAGAATTGCCATTTTAGTGCTTCCTACCTCCCAAAAAAATGTAATAAAATTCAATGAAAAAGTCAGATGAGCCCCAAAATAGTACCAATTAAACCGTAAACTTATCCCACAATAAATATGGCGACAAATAAGCATAATGAGTTTTCCTCAAAAAAGTATTTTGCTAGAGTAGTAAATTATAAGAAAATGGACAGGTTTGGTGTCTCTTTAATTGTGCTGACCTACACAGGGATATTACATATATTTATTAGAGAGGGTGTCAGTTTGTTAACAACCATTTCACCTGTTACTTATTCCTCAAAATATAGTATAGTATAGTATAGTATAGAGTATAGCTCTCTGATAGCACCACAATTGTTTGTATAGAGGCAGGTATCATGATGAGTCTCTCTCAGTCTGCTATGAGTTATTTCACTGTAGAGACTGTAGTTTCATTTGTTTGGTGTGTCAGATTTGTAGGTCATTCTAATATCAATTATATTCAAAATAGTTTATTTAATGTTCCTTATTATAAAAATCAACATATAGGTCCATTATTTTCATACAAACGTGATTTGCCAGCGAAAAACCATTCTTGTGTTGATGCCTTGAGTAGGATTGTTGCCCTCTAGAATCCTGCCAAGGGGGTACATAGAAATCATGGGGACCAATTGTAAAAGTGAGTCCCCCTCCTTGCCATCTGTGAGGCAAGATGTGATGTTTTGGGGTACTCAGGACTTATTGATCTCTATATTTATCTCTTTTCTACCACCATACCATTGCCATATTGACAAACAGACATTGACTACATTTTGTTCCTAAATAAAAACCTCTATATAAAGACTGCACAAGAAAAATGGCAGCACCCCAAGATTCAGGTAAATAAAATGTAAATACTTTTACTACCATGTGTCCACAGCAGCGTTTCAGGTCCTTTTTGAGAGAGGCTCCTCTCCTAAGAGGCTGGAACGTTGTGGATGTATGGTAATAAAAGTTCTTTAATTTTTTTCATCTGATTCTTGGATTGCTGCCATTTTCCTTGTGCTGTTTGTTGGATTGAGACTATATGCACACGTTATAGGGGCTGTGATTTGGCCGCAGAGTAGGTGGCCAGCTTACAGCCCCTATAGAGGTCTAAAACACCTGGTCATGGTGCAGTGAGCACCACTTACCACTCACCTCTCCTGCCATGGCAACCTCCTCCTTCTGCCTTCTTACTGCCCTGCTCCTGTTCCCCCACATTCCCTCCCTGTCACACACAGCCTCCCCCCAATATTCCCTCCCTGTCACACACATTTTGCACTCCCTACTCCCTCACCATCACACACAGCCTGTACCTCCACACTCCTCCATGTCACACACAGCCTGACCCCCATAACATCCATGTCACACACAGCCAGCACACCCACATAATATCCATGTCACACACAGCCTGCCCCCCATTACACCCATGTCACACACAGCCAGCATCCCCACATACTAACCATGTCACACATAGCCAGCACCCCCACATAACATCCATGTCACACACAGCCAGCGCCCCCACATAACATCCATGTCACACACAGCCTGCAACTCCACATTAAATCCACTTACAGCTAGCACCCCGCCATTCAGGCCAAACACAGCCTACACCCCTATATTACATCCATTTCACATACCTGGCACACCCCATTCCCTCCATGCCACACAAAGACTGCACCCCCACATTACATCCATGACCACATAGCCTGCACACCCATATTACATCCATGTCTCACAGCCCACACCCAAACATTACATCCATGACGCGCACCCTGCACCCCCATCATTTCTTCATGTCACATACGGCCAACAGCCCCACATTACATACATGTCACACACAGCCTGGCAGTAGGGTGGAGGGCGACTTTAACTCCTTCCCGCCAAAGCCCTTTTTGGTTTTTGCGTTCTTATTTTTCACTCCCCGCGTTCCAAATTTTCTATAACTTTTCTATTTTTCCATGTACAGAGCTGTGTGATGGTTTATTTTCTGTGTAACAAATTGCACTTCAAAATGGGGGTGTTTAATATTCCATGCCGTGTACTGGGAAGCGGGTAAAAAATCTAAATGCAGTGAAATTGGTGTAAAAATGCATTTCCCCCCGTTTTTTTGTGGGCTTGGATTTTACGGATTTCACTGTATTCCCAAAAAGACTTGTCTACTTTATTCTTTGGGTCAGTACAATTATGGGCATACTAAATTTGTATAGGTTTTATAATGTTTTCATAAATTTACAAAAAATACAAAAAAAGTTTTATTTTGCCATCTTCTGCAACTAATAACTTATATTATGTACAGAGCTGTGGGTAGTGTCATTTTTTGCAACTTTTGATGATGTTTTCAATGCTACACTTTTTAAGACTGTATTGCCTTTTAATCACTTTTTATAGAATTTTTTGTATTTTTTAAAATGGCAAAAAAGTGCCATTTTCAACTTTCAGCGCTATTTTCCATTATGGGGTTATACACAATTAAAAAACGTTATTATATTTTGATAGATTGGGCATAGATTATGATGCGGTGATATGTGTTTATGATTTTTACTGTTTATTTTTATTAATATCAGTTCTAGGGAAAGCAGGGTGATTTGAATTTTTAGTTTTTTTTATAATAATATTTTTACTATTTTACAGACTCAGTATATATACTGGCAGTATATGGGATTTTCCTCATCATTGTAATGAAAGGGTTGTTCTTCAGAAGACCCGAGACTGAAATGGCGACGGATTGCCGCTCCCCGATGACATCACGGGGAGCGAGATCCCCGCCAAGATTTTTTAAAAACTGATTTAAATCACCCAGTATATTTCACAAACAAATAAAACAAAAAATATACATGCAAACAATCTACATTTTATCAGTTACTAAATAAAATAGCAAATTTGAAGGATAAAAAAGTTTCCTGACTCAATAGGGGAGATATATCAATCTGTCCATGCCAGAAAACTGGGCTATTTTGCACCTGAAATGCCATGTGACACATTTATTGCAAGTTTGAGACCATTTTTAATTCGTTTTCCAACTTGCCCTAAAAATAGGCATGTCCTTGGTAACTAGGGGGTGTGACTGGACAGAAAATAGTCTGTGCACCAGAAAATGCAATATTGTGGTACAGTAAACTAGACAAATAATAGGAGGTGGAAAGTACAACTTTTCAGATCAACACATTAATACATCTTTCCCAATAACTTAGTGTTTTCCAAAACTTAGGTCTACTTTTTGTGTACTCATCTTGCAGTTTTGCAAAAGAAAGATCAAATGACCTTATGTAAAAGGAAACGTTTCAACTCACGTGGAGATAACAAGATTGAAAAAGTAAAAACGTTGCTAAAATAGTAAAAAACAATAATGATCAGAAAAGCACTCAGTATAAAATGTGATATTAAAAAGCTACAGAGTTCAATTAGTTGTAAAAGACAATAAACATTTAAGCAATATATAAGGCATTTCACAGTTAGATATTTAAGTAAACATACTGAGGGTACTTGTACACAGCAGGATCTTGGTCTTTATTGGTAAGTATTTTGCATTAATATTCTACTAAAAACAAAACAAATAATTACCAGAAATCCATTTAGTATAAGACGTGATATAAAAAAAAAAAGCATAATTCATTTGTTTTAATTGAAGATAAACATTTATGCAATATCTGAGGCATCTTATAGTTGGATATTCATGAAAGGACACTTGCACACAGCAGGATTTTGGTATTTTTTTATATAAGTATTTTCGGGTTAACACCAGCAAGATCCATGCAAAAGAAAGCTGACATGAGCCAAATTGGAAATTTTGTGTCTATAATAAAAAGAAGTGGCTGAATTTAAATTGAGTGATGCAGCTAAAGTCTTGTTCCCCCCGAACCATTATTACGTTTTCAGCTAATTTTACCAGCCGCGTTGCAGCCCTTTTTGTTGTTCTTATGCAGTTGTTACTAATACTTGTTATTCCTTTTCCTACATTTTATTCGCATTTGATAAATATTTTTTAAATATAATAATAATAAAAAAAAATAATCTATATATAGTTATACCGGTATTTCATTCAATATACAGGCAGTCCCCAGGGTTACGTACAAGATAGGTTCCTTAGGTTTGTTCTTAAGTTGAATCTGTATGCAAGTCTAAACTGTATATTTTATAATTGTAGATCCAGATAAAAAAAATTTTTGCCCCAGTGACAATTGGAGTTTCAATTTTTTTTGCTGAACTAAGGATTATCAATAAAGCTTCATAACAGACACTTTTATAGCTGATTATTGCAGTCTCGGGCTATAGTAAAGGATCCAGAGAACTTAATCAGAGATTGCAGTGGGCAGTGGGGTACGTCTTTAACTAGGGGGCATCTGTAAGTTGGGTGTTCTTAAGTAGGGCACCGCCTATATAATGACTTGTATTCAGCATGATTTTAAAAGTTGATTTTTAAAGGAAGGAGGAAATGGATAATAAATATAAAAGATTACCACAGTCACAGTGTCTGGATCTGTGATTAAATGTTGCTGGTTTATCATTATTGATTTCTAAAATAATAAAAAAAAAATCATATTGCACTACTGCACCTTTGATTCAATAAACAAATCCCATCCAAAAAATTGTGATTGAAGGCACAGAAACCAGTAGCTCATTATTACAATATTATAATAACATTTTTGAGAATGTTCGCAGAACATGTTCTATATGAATTCAAATAAGCAAAGCAGATGTGGTCACAAGTGATGTATCAAAGCATTTTCAATACCCTCCTTCATTTCTGTCTGTCACAAGGTACATTCTCCATTTACAGTATTTTTAAACTTAAACTCTTTGTAGAGCAGAATATGATAACAATGCAAAGCAAGTGGTTAGGTGACATTTATGACAAGCATATGCAGAGTAGTTGAGATATTCTTGTATACAAGTAACTGGAGAAGGATGAGTGCAACCTGTAGGTCACAGTGCATGTTGATGGGTATATAAAGAGGATGATCTATAGAGCCATCCATCAGCACCAATTGAAGGTGCTGAGATTGAAGTCTAAAATAGTAGGTATATTAGCAAGGCAAGTAATCCAGACAAGGTAATCTATGGACCTACACAGCTAAAATAGCTTGTTTCGCAACTGACTGCGGTAGAGTTCGTCATTAGAGAATGCTTACATGATCATGTCTGAGTAGATGATTGCTCTAATGTATGTCAAATTTTCCAAAGCATTTTAATATAACACACCTTGGGAAATTAGCATTATGCAATTATTTTCAATTATGCATGCATTGGTAGATCTATTTACATAGAATGAAAGATTACTGGTATGGCAAGAGCACCTTTCGATTGGTTTATGCTGTCCTTCTAAGAGCAGCATATGATATAGAGAGATGGGCTGATCTTTCAGTAAATCCTGAAAGGATTCCTAGAAGAGAGAGTTTAAGTACTATTACTCTATCCACATAAAGTGATTGTACAAACTACTGGAGGAAAAGCTGTCAATTACCATGTTTGGGTGGGGTCATTTTCTTTGCTTGTAATACAGAGTCACATACATTTACATATCACAGAATTTTGATTATCTCACTTAAATGTTTGCTGCAATAATATAATTCAGTGGATATGTCAGGCTGTTCTATAGTCTGATGTTGTTTGTAAAGCTTGGTGAAGTTCCATGAAGTGTACTTGGGATCATTGTATAGTTGAATGAACCAGTTGCTGGCCTCACTTTTTAGTCTACAATACTTTAGTATACTGTGAAGTTCATGCTATACTCAATGACTGCAAGATGCCTAAAATATCTGCTAAACAGGTCCAAATTGTGACTCCTTCACAGTTGTTTTCTGATATTCTATGTATACACTTCATTTTCTGTCCTAAGGAGATTGGGACATATTTATCAAAAAATTATGTGCAACACATTTATCTAAGGTTTACAACAATTATTAGAAACCTGTTATGACTGGTAAGTCAAAAGAGTGGGGGCTCTAAAATAGGGGTGTGACTTCAAATAAAAATTTTGTGTGCCACAGCGGCGTAAACTGAGCTATTTAAAAGAAAGCACAAGTATAACTAGACAGTCTTCTACTACACAATATTTAATAAATCTGGTAAAGCATAAGGCTTTCAAATCTAACTGTAAACACAGTCTAAATTTCAGACAATTTTGATAAATCTATCCTACTGATCTTAGATTATTGTGGTTTGTTTAAAGGGCATCTACCAATAGGATGAAGGACTGTATACAAACGAGCACGAAGGGCTTCAGGCTCCATTAACACTTATGGAGCCTGGAGCCTGTCAGGCTCATTTGCATAAAGTCCTTCATCCTGGTGGTAGAAGCCCTTTAAAAACATCTTTGAAAATTAGACTGTGCTGCCAAGTTCTTTTTAGAAAGATGAGGCTTTCTTCTGGCAATCTTTCAAAATTAATTCAATTCATACATGTTCAGTCCTTTCCAGCACTCATGAACTGGAACATTTAACATGCTTACTAAAGTTTGTAGATCTGAGATATAGCTCTTGTAATATTTGCACTCTATTTTGTAATTGCATGACCTGACCATATACAGTGGGTATGGATAGTATTCAGACCTCTTTAAATGTTTCACTCTATGTTGTATTGCAGCCAATTTGTAAGATCAAAAAGTTTGTTTTTTGCTCATTAATGTACACTCTGCAAATTTAAACATTTTTGCTAATTAATTAAACAAAAAATATCACATGGTCATAAGTATTTAGAACTTTTGCTGTGACACTCATATTTAACTCACATGCTGTCCATTTCCTTATGACCCTTCTTGAGATGGTTCAACTCCTTCATTGGAGCCAAGCTGTGTTTAAATAAAACGATTGTTCTTAATAAGGAAATACACACCTGTCTATATAAAACCTCACAGTGCATGTCAGAGCACATGTGAATCATGAGGTCTTAAGAACTGCCCAAGGAGTTTAGTGACAGAACTGTGGCAATCTTTGTTCGTCCTATGGACCTGGATGATGAGCGTTGCAGTAGGGCGCTGGGTAACAATGAGACTTCGGAGTGTATTCCAAAAGAGCGTTTTTATTTGAATATTACAAATCTAGAGACGGCTCAGATGACCTGCGCTGTAATCCAATGAAGCTGGAGCAGTACACTCCAGATTAATTGCACAAGCACTGTAATCATGTTGCATGTTGAGTGAAGTCGGGGTTACATAAGATTGTGCCCAGGCCAGGCAACAAGGTGGGGAAGGTTAACTGGGTGGAGGTGGAGAGGGGTGGAGAAGATATGCAAAGAAGAATGGCAGCATATCCACAAATCCAGGTGTGAAAAACTTGTTGCATCATTCCCAAGAAGACTCATGGCTGTAATAGCTGAAAAGGTGTACTCAATATTGAGCAAAGGGTCTGAATACACATGATCATATGATACATATGATCATACATTGGATATGTACTTTGTATGACTAAAGACTTTGTATGACTTTTGTATGATCCCAAATATTTACAGGTCCGCTCATCACTAGGGACAAGGTTAACAATTATAATAAATTTTTTTATTAATATCATATAGATAACAACCATCAGCTATAGCAAACTCTAGTTACTCAGTGTAACTGAAATACAGAGAATATATGATGGTGTACAAAATTAACATATATGTAGTATGTCTATTTCTGTGCCCCTGAGTGCATTCAAAGGCTTCCTTAAGGGTTATCGGCTACATAACACACACAACAAATTTACACATACCCACGGGTGTGTTGAAGTATGACAGTTACATTCAACAAGTGAAGTTGTGGAGTCTTTAAAACAATTGGCTCCTTCACAGAATCTCTGTAGCATTTCTTTAATTCATCTTCCAATTTTTTTATTGAATGTTGAAATTAAAAATAATTTACCTGTGTGAAGATAATCCAATAAATGTGATCATATGGTTCCTAAGAAATAAGTTTGTTGTCCTTGGATACAACCAACACTGCTGGAGTGATTGCACGAAGAAACAAATAGTTTTTGCATATCAAATGTCCGGGAGTAACTGAATGTCTCACATCCATCTTGTGGTAATGAATGCTGAATCCAGGTGGTTAGACACTGCTTAATAGCACATGTGCACAGCTGCTTGCACCGAGTGCGGAGATGGCTGTATCCAAGGGCAGCTATCTTGTTTATAATGGACAACATGGCTACATTTATGGTAAATTATCTTCACACAGGTAGATAAATTTTAACAACATGCAATTGAAAAGATGTATAAATATTGCAATATAATGTAAATATAAATGCCCAGATTAGAATACCCCTTTAATCAATTATGTGTTGTTTTGCTGATAATGTGCTTTATAAATAATATTTTCACCCATGTAACATTTTGGCATTGCTCTAAAATTTGTGCAAAATTTATCAAAATGTTGCAAGCCTTTTTAAAAAGATGGTGCACATAACAAGTTAAATCACAAAATAAGACTACATTCAGAACTAGCTTTCCTTATTGAGGCATCATTGCGGCCTTTTGATGTGGATGAAGGAACTGCTGCAAAATGTTGTGCAAAATGGAATATTGAGAAATGGATTACAGAAGGGTGGGGTTATTTAAAACATATTTTGTGAACTTCTTTAGGGAACAGAGAGACGGCAGTGGGAGAGCGCTTCTTTCCAATGTAAGATGGATGTTTCTTCAGGGATTAATAAGAACAAAAGATTTTATGGTACTACCTTGCAAAATGTTGTACAAGCTAAGGCTGAATTTACGCGAATGGGTGCATACGTCCGTCGCAATGAAGAGGAGGAGCAGTGACCTCTCCCCTCTTCATAGAAACACATGTCGTACTGGCCGTGCACACGGGGAAATATAAGACATGACCTATCTTTTCCCGTGCATGGAGAGTTATGGTTGCTGTCTATGGGGAACGTATGGACGGACGCAAGCTTGTTATGCTAAATATAGAAGATGCATTGTGTGCACTCATTAAAAACAAAAGGTACCTTTTTTATCTCCACTAACCATTGCGTATTTTATTTATTTTCTTAATTATTATTTGCTAAAGAAGTGAAAAACTGAACTTGTTAAAATAGTCTTGTCAGTCGCATTGTACACTAGACTTTGTTATGTTGTGTAATGAGCCAAATGTAAAAGGGATGGTGCCTGATCATTTCGATTTTGAGAATGTTTGCAAACATGTTGTTTTATTGTTGTATGATTGTATATTTCCATTTCAATAATTCTTTATATGATGAGCAACGTCATGAAGAATTTTCGATGACTTATTTGTAAGAAATATAGCAACGTGTATAAAGCAATGCATATATGAATACATACCGTACATTTGAGGTGGGGTTCAACAAAGGTATGTCTACAAAATAGTTTTAGACACCTGGAGAAAAGCACTGTTCCACTATGTAGATCAACAAAAGTCTGAATTCATGTAAGGTACAAACTATGCCTGGGGCGTTTCTGTAAGTGTGTGGTGTGTTTGTGAAAATGAACTCCGTATACAATATGAAGCAGTACTTTTTTTGTCTGATGCCTGAGGTTTAAAAGTTCAGGTTTTGTGATGTGATACCTGTGATCTTCTTTAACTGGATTAGAAACCCTTAATAAGGGTTCATTTTTGCATAAGAGATAATGCAGCCTACCCATATTGTTTTCTGAGAGAATAAAAACTCACATGTGCAATAGAACCCTGTGAACAAATAAAGTGTGGGCACTGCTGTACATATTTGTGTTTGGGCATGGTGCCCATGTTTACTTACGCAGGTGCACTACTTAAGAATTAAAAGGAGTACATGTGAGATTCAAACCAATGATCTATCTTTACTTTGTTGCCAAATTAAATTTTGTTCTTCAACTCTCAGGTAACTAGCATATAAGATGCAATTTTGCAATATATATTTTTCACAAAATTGTTTAACAAACCAGAATATATTTTATACTTTTGATTGTTAAGTAATTCCCCTTTTCATTCTCGTTCGATTAAGGAGGAGGTAGTAACCTGCAATGCTTCTCACCAGTTATGTGTTGTCAAATGCTTTGAGACTATCAATTGTCCTGCACAAAGATAGGATTTGAGGACAGTTTCATACTGACAGTGTTAAGCCTAATTCAACTACTGTTCTGCAGGAAGACCTGTGGAGTTGAGGAGAGGTGGGGCAGACCCTTCTGGAGGAAAGTGTGTTGAGTTCTGACTTGGCATGATCGGAGCCTGGTTGGTCGGTGCCATCTTGCCTGTGTTTTTCCACTAGGGAAGAATAAAAGTCCATTAGCCTTTGGAGTCTGGAACTATTTTCCCACTTATTCCTCATTCCTACAGTGAAGAGGAAGGTTTTAGGCTCAGTAGATTCTGTGATAGCCAGGTATGTTGCTCAGGAGTGAGAGCTCGGCCAGGAGCTAGCTCCTCATGCGTCCATCTAAGTCAGGGGCCACACCCCCAATCCGCTAAACTACTTACAGATAAACAACAGTAAATCATTACTTTAAGAAATAAATGTCAATCAATTGAAAAAAAAAATCAGTACTTTAGAGCTACTGTATCCTCAAGGTCAATCATGAAAACCATAACATTCTATGTCACAACTGTCTCTCATAAGGACTGCCCCACGAAAGGATGACCAAGAGTCACCTCTGCTGTAAAAGATAAATTCTTTAGAGTTACCATAAACACAAATTAACTACAAGTCAGAATAAAACATACAGAAATGTTTCATAGAGATTAAGTAACAAATGTATCCTAACATCAACTGTTGAAAGGAGACTGCAAAAATCATGGTCATGATCGACCTAATGCATAAAAACCATGACTGATGAACCAAAAACATAAGCGAATTGCTTGAAACATGAAATACAAGGAATGTCCTTTGCTGGTGAGGTGTCTGCAGTGAGGAAAGAAAGCCACACTGTGGATGGCGCTGTGTTCCATTCATAGTGTAAAATTGTGTCACGCTGCCATAGTGTGTTGCCCCTCCACCACTTATTATCACCTATTATTTTCCCAAGTTGTGGATTGTTTTGGCACCTGAGATACCTCTATAAAAGAAATCTTCCATCAAAGTCAAGCATGATTAATCAGGGTTACTTACTTATAGATCTAGGCACCGTGACTGTGGTAATCCTAGATTTGTTATCCATGGCTTTTTTTCTTCTAAAATCAACTTTTCACAAGCCGTTAATCTGCAGCATGGAGGGTCTCTGATAACACGCCCATAGCCTTTCAGGCTCATTAGCATAATTGTATAAGTTGAGTTTAGAAGGAAGGAGGTAATGGATAACAAATATAAGAAGATTACAACAGTTTCAGTACCAGGATCTATGAGTAAGGGTCCCTGATTTATCATGCTAGAGTTTGATGGTTGATTTTCTTTAAGACCAAAACTATCCATTAGGATAGTTAAATTAAATCTATTGTTATATTCCATTAAAAAAAAGCATTTTGCTGGTCTTAGGTTCTATTCATCTCAGCTTTATGGATTTTGTAATACATGTGATACAGTCTCACTGATGGACCCAAACAATATGATGGCCCCCAACATATAATTAGGTCCACAGGTTTCCATTGAGGTGCTTTTTTAACAGGAACACTTGTGTTTTCTTATTAAACATGAGTATACAATGCAAAAAAACTTTTTACAGTTCACGACTTGTATCACATTTTTTAACTGATCCATTTTGACCGATGGAATGTTTGGTTTCTGTTTATACAGTGTTATTTAACAGACTGCGTTACAGTCTGGATTGTATTTGCTATAAGTAGGTTATGACTGACGAATGCCAATGGATGGCACTTGCCATGATAAAATTCTAATTGATATAAATAAAAATTGTCTTTCTTCAATGTGAACACATTTCTTCCCCCATATTGGAGCTTTCTTTTAGTCTTGGTTTATAAATGTTTGTAGATATGGCAAATTATGGAATAAGAATAAGGACATCATGTACATTGGCATTTAATACCGAGAGACTAACAATAAGCATTTCACTTAAGTCATTCCAGTGTATTTCCTACTTCATGCAGTTAGATCTTTCTGTGTCTAATTATTTTCTATTGACATCATGGTAAACATCTGATAAATCATATTTTTTCATTTTT
Source organism: Engystomops pustulosus (assembly GCA_019512145.1). Taxonomy (NCBI): domain Eukaryota; kingdom Metazoa; phylum Chordata; class Amphibia; order Anura; family Leptodactylidae; genus Engystomops; species Engystomops pustulosus. Next base: position 74,821,811 of record CM033643.1, on the reverse strand, counting down.
CTTTCTAACAGATGTGTCCAGTCTTGATGTCCCTTTATATTACTAAAGCCATGATGATCTTAATCATACTTCTATGCCAAAAAATCTGTATTTATAGGTATCCATTTGTTAACTAACTAGACTTCTGAAGGACAACACTTTAATTAAAGCCGGTGCATTAAATCACTGCAGAGGAGTGATGAGGTCATAAGTAAAATGCTTACAGCGCTTTTTACTGTCAAAATCTGTTGATCTATTAATTTTTCTGGATTACAGGATAAAGTCATTAGGGTAAAGTTTCATCCCAATATAGTAACCCTAATACATCTATGATATCAATTTGTTGAGTGATATCCTTGGCTATGTTTACTGCAAGCTTTTTACATTCTTGGAAGACAGGCACTCAATGAAATTAAATGCCTTTTAATAGAGTATTCATTAACCTTATGTTCATGCTTGAGCATGCATAATATTTTGAAACTTAAAGAATTTTCTATTAGCACAGCTTAATTCCAATGGCAAAGGGACATTTTTTTTGAATACGCAAGTCCTTCAGTCTATAAAATTTTGGATAGTACTGTGTAAGCTATCTGTAATTAGAGCAGCTTTTCTATCGTAATGGACTGATAAGTGATTTATACCTTCCTGGCAATATCTTCTCAGTTGTTTGATCAAAAGCCTAAGAATAGAGATCTTGCTTTTGATTTTGTCCCAAGGAATTCAAGAATGCCTAAAACATGAGATGCCTATTCCAAAGTTTGATAGTCTTCTCAAATGACTATTTAGTTAATGTTTATCTAATGGAGTTTCACTCTCTAGACCCCACTAGGTATTTGTTTTTTTAGCGGTTAGTGACAGGTGGTAAAAGTGAATTATAAGGCATACAGTACACACCATGCATATCAATAGTAACAACCTTGGGGATATCTGCAGGCTGCATGATCTTGAGAGTAAGTTTCAAAAATACCGGTAGCATGCTAGATATGCCAGAACTAATATGTCCATTTTTATGGTGTCTATTACAATTCTCATATTAAATAAACATTCTGCTTATTGTTTATATGCATGTTAAAAAAATCTTTTTTGGCATATAAATGTTATAACAATTTTCATAAGAAACAAAATACAAACATTATAACGTGTCATATAAGATCCTGTTTTCATAATGTTATGACAGATATCCTGGAACATTTTTGAAATGAATACTGCTGGACCCTGTTGCACCCAAATGCCTTAACACACATCAATGTTTTATTGTCATTTTAATAATATTAATGACAGGAATAGCTTTACAGACTTTAATATTTTTACCATCAATAGATGGTAAACCCCAATGAAGACCCCAATGAAGTATCAACCACCAGTATGAGCAGAGTATGAAAGAAGACCTGTCAGTGCTCCTGACATATCTGTTTCAATACATCTTTGTATAAACCTTAACTTAAAGACATTCTGTAGCAGGATAGGGAATAAGTCTGACTGCAGGGGTCTGTTCTCAGGGCCCCCCAATTGTCTTAGAATAGTAAAACAAAGGCCCAATGAAGTGCCCAATTTGGATTTGAAGTGCACAAGTGCAATCATACTATTTATTCTTTGAGTCTTCCACAGCAGCCAGAAATGTTATGGCCATTAATCAGACACTTATGTCCTAAGTATCTGATCACTGGGGCACGACATCCTTAACAATTTTAAAGCATTTTTTCTTTCTGTGCAACTTTACATTGCCTGCTAAGGTGCAAACTTAGAAACGGGGCCCACATACACCTAAACTCTTTGCTGCCAGCCCCATGCCACTCATTATTCTTCAAAATATGCATATACCATATATACACTCCACAGGCATTAGCACACATACACTGTAAATGTATAACACATATATAAACACAGCATCAAATATACTCTACAAACACGATATACACCCTACACATACAAATACACATACCATATATTAAAAAAACACTCAAATACAGTAGCACATAAATATATATCCCCACACCAATACCCACATACCTGAACAATGCTAATCATTTTGCAGTAAAGAATACACCAAATACATACAGTGTATACTCGAGTATAAGCCGACCCAAGTATAAGCAGTGGCCCCTAATTATTTTACCAACAAAAACTGGAGAAACCTATTGACTCGTGTATAAGCCGAGGGTGGGAAATGCATTGGTCACAGCCTCCCAGCATATAGCCCCAGTAGTATATAACCACCATCCCCCTGTAGTATATAGCCAACCAGCCCCATGTAGTATATAGCCAGCCAGCCCCCTGTAGTATACAGACAGTCCCCTTAAGTATACAGCCTGCCAGCCTCCTTAATTATACAGCCAGCCAGCCCACTTTGGTAGCCAGCCCCGTTCAGTATACGGCCGATCACATGGACACGTTTCTGGCGACTGGGAGCTGCGTCAAGCATTGGGGGCGACGGAGGATCAGTATGTAAGTTTATTTTTTTATGGACTCGTGTATAAGCCGAGGTGAGGTTTTTAAGTACATTTTTTGTGCTGAAAAACTTAGCATATACACTAGTATACACGGTAAATGTATACCAGCTGGGAATATACTGCATATTACAACATACTGCCAAAAATGTATTGCACACCAGGTCTTCCATAAGGCAGATATAGACATTACTTACTGTATGACTCAGATCTATCTCTGGCCTTCTTTCTCTCATCTGTCCTGGTCTTTGTGACCATTCACAGATAACCATTCCATTTCATGAGTTACAGAACTTTGATAACTTCTCCCATGGAGGACTTATACGTATTTTGCTACAAACACCACAGTCACTTACAGTATAATGTCACATGGATAAAAACTATCTCAAAATTTATATACGGTAACCACTAATTATTATGCAGCAACAACATCCTCATTACAACCCCATTCATTAATATTTATCAAATCAGATATCTCAAATACCCCTCACCACCAAAACTGCCCATTCTCTGTTCTGCATGTAGAAAATACACTGTACTCCCTTCATATAAATAATACGCTAAGACCTCTCAAAATTAAAATTATATTAAATTATTAAATAATGATATAGTCCCATTGAATAATGTATTCTTTTCTTGAAATTGGTGTGGGATGGATAGCAATTAACAATAAAACCAGGTACAAACTCTTTAAAGATGCAGATAGATGTGAATATTTTAAACCCACACAATAATGATAATCAAGAATTTTGTTCTCATTTCATTAAGTAATATTATAAGTACAGTCAAGGACCCCCTGAGGGTAAGAAGAACCTGTCTACTCCACTGAGGAAATACATTTCCTTGTGGCCATCATCAGGATCCAACTTTGGATGAATGATGTTATTCATAGAATAGAGCAATCATGTATTGCACCTAATAAAAACTCAACAAACTTTATATTGTATTCTAGGAGACTCCAGTTATGGATTTAGCTATAGGCTTTAGCATAGGTTGAATAATAAACAGTTATATCTAGTGCAGGCAGGTGTCATGCATCTGCCACCTACAATATGCACATGGCACAACTAATTGGAAAATATTTCTAAAGCTAAGTGTGTCATATTTCTGGCTCAATTTGCTGAAAAAGAAACCAAAGTACAGGAAGTCGCCAAATTTGCCAAAATTAGCAAATTTTTCTATCATTGCCTAAATGTATCCCTTCAAAAATTAGGCAATTCTTTAAACTTCTTGGACCTAAGTTTATGTTCCTAGACAGGAAAAATTAATGTCCCTCACTGTATAGTTTTTAAAGCATTTTTAAGTAATATACTAAAGTATTTTGTTAAAGAAGTATTCTCATGAAAGACATTGATGGTATTTTTTGTTTTTTTCATTTTTATTTTTCACTCCCCACAATCAAAAATCTATAACTTTTCTTACACATAAAGAGTTCTGTGATGGCATGTTTTCTGCATAGCAAATTGCACTTAATAGTGATGGTATTTATTCTTCCATGCCATGTACTGGGAAGCGGGAAAAAATCCAAATGCAGTGAAATTGGTGAAAAAATGCATTTGTGGCATTTTCTTGTGGGCTTGGAATTTACAGCTTTCACTGTGGGCGACAAATGACATGTCTACTTTGTTCTTTGGGTTGGTGCAATCACGGGAATACCAAATTTGTATAGGTTTTATAATGTTTTATACATTTACAAAAATTAAAACTTGTGTAGAAATTTTTATTTTATTTTTTCATCTTCTGGCGCTAATAACTTGTTTATACTTTGGTGTACAGAGATGTGGGTGAACACTTGAGATCTAAACTTCACAGAAACATCTAAGCTATTCCTCTACAGTATCTATGGTGTTCTCCATTTAATATATGGGATCTGAGATAATGATCTGCACAGAGAAACAATTAGGATAACATCATGTTGCCAAGAAACAGTATTTTTTGCTGTTAAATTATATACCTGAGCAAATCAATACATCATAGGAGAGTTACATTTCTGGATGGCATTTGGTCAGCATTCACATGATGTCATTGTGGGGCAGGCAAGTCTATTTGTCTGTGTAGTAACACAGAGCCATTGAACTTGTCAACCTCTGTTTGCTTTTATTTCCCAATAAAAGGTGTTGTTATTTTGCTAACCTGAATTTCATCTGCCGTGTTGCACATTCACAGCAAATTAAAAGCAAGAGCGAGACAATCAAAATTCATTGAGATGTTAATTGTCAATCTATACAACTAGAAGACAAACATTGAATTGTTCACTGTATAAAGCAGTTTGAAATAATGTACAAATAGAGATAATTGACTATTAAGTCTGTGATTTTTATACTTATCATTTCACATGGTTAAAAAGTGACAATAGCAGGAGAACAAGCACAATGACCAATTATTTTATACTATTGTAAAAGAATCGGAGCAAGAAAACCCTTTTGTAATTTCACAACACATCTCCTTGAGGACTTTACATTTGTAAAATGTGCACTCTTATATTTTCAGAATCAACTGAGAGATCAGTTGTACAGACGCAGGGTTAAATTGCCCATCCAATGTGTAGGGGACCATGTTATATAAGTATAATTATAACCAGCCACCTAATACAACACCCAGCATATAGGGGGAATTAATCATGTCTTGTAAGACAGTTTTCTGGAATACAAGGCATGAAAAGTCACAATTCCTGGCGTAGAATCCATTGAGCACAGAAAACGCTAAGAGTCTAAAGCCTTTTAGTAAATCGAGTTTGTTGTGCATCAACAGGGGGAATATTAAAAGGGTTTGTCCATGAAAGAAAATTCTCAAATCCCAATCTGCTAGTAATGTTTACACAATAAATATTATTTTTAACCCCTTACTTTACAATTTTACTCAGTTTTATTGCTGTTTTAGTGTCTATCACTCTCTAAGCAGGCATATTATGATCCCTCTAGTGCTGTGAGATGCTGTGTGCTGACAATGTGGTTAGATTATCAGCCCCAGGTTTATATACACTTTCATTTAGCTTCTGAACATTTGTTGAGATGAGATCCATGAAATGCATACAACACACAATTACATTCTCAGTTCTGCTACATCTCAGCCATAACATACACTATAAGACCTCCTGTACCTCCCTCCCTCTCCGCTGAATAAAGACTTAAACTGTCTGTAGCTTGTAGCTTTACTCTCCTTAATACGAGTAATATGAATTAATGGAGCCTGGAGCCCTTATGGCTCATTTGCATAATTTTTACAGCTCCTTTTTCTTAAAAACAAGGGCAAAAGAAGCTAAAAGAAGAGCCGATCCTGCCAGAGGGGGCACACACCATTATGTCTATATGTTTGTTTTACAATCCTTGATCTGGTGATACATGTCCTTTCAGCTGCTTGCCATCAGGAGTTCTGTGTGAGTGCGAGCTGGAATGCAAGGGTGGGGGCCGCTGCAGAGTGCAGCTCAGTGCAGCATGAGACAGAAGAGCAATATGTCTTCCCAACCCTAAAATCAGGAGACTAATGGTTGGATCCCGGGGCAACTGAAATTATGTAAACCAGGAGAGAGACAGATTGGAATTATATCTGTGAAATGCTGTCATTTTGGTGATAACAATGAATTAGAGTATGTGTTATTTTGTTATCCTGAGTATATTTAGGAATCTTGTCTTCGTTGGAATACCCCTTTAAGACTGGTGCATGATGCTCCAGTCTTCATAAATACCCTCCATAGTGCAGAGTGAAAGATGTGCAGATAAATATTAATAGAATTACATTCTTAAAAGGAATCTTTCAGCTACGTGTATCTAAACTATAATAACTAATAAATAGATTTAGAGGTTATTTAAACTTGAAAATCTGCAACTCTCAAATCATTATTTTAATTTAATTTTATAAAACTTCTACTTTTGCTCAAATCTGTGGACAATATACGGCAAGAGGAAAGGAGGTAAAAAAAATACATATCTATTTTTGAGAAATAACTTGCTAAACTGTACATTACCAGACCAGCATCTGTGCTGGCTATTCCTATACTGGACATTTATGGTACACCACCATAATATTATGAAAATTCCTGATGGATGCAAGTCCCACGTTTGTGACCTTCATTTGTCTGAAGAATTGGGTTGCCCTTGTTCCTTGAAAGGGGATTTGGAGGCTCTGTTGGATGGAGAAAAACATGTTCAATAATATCTTCACTTTTTGGCTTGTATAGGTTTAAATTGATTTTTCAGTGGATAATAAATAGTTGTGCTATTTTCTAATATTTCCGTGTAAAATTTCCTCATACTTTTAAAGGTGTTACTTTATTGTCTATAACATTAACAGCTCAATACTTGGGAGTATAGGTTTGCTTAATCCCCGGCCCGTTCCTTTTTTTTGCCTATAGGTCCTGATGTAAATATAGCACTGCATCCTGCGGTTTCAAGTTGGCAGTGGCTGACTGTACTTCACCCGGGAAAATGGGGTAGAGATTCACAAAAATGTCTTAGGCACAGTAAACTTTGTTACATTATTACATGCCATTTGTAAAATTTCTCTGGGGAAAAACAACTTTTTTCATTTCCTTAGGGCTTCAACTTGACATTTTGTATCATGAATAATTGAGCCACGGGTACTGTCCAACGCAATGAATAAAGTTGAATACAATTTGTGGACTGCAGTTATCACTAAGTATTACAGTACTGGTCTACAGACCCCCACATTAAATACATCTCCCCATTGTTGGGAGATCCCTTTTGACATACCGAGATTGTTAATAGCAGACCAACCCATTAATTAAAGGTGAGGCTTTTGTGAAATGGTTAGTTTTGGGAAATGAAATCCAATTTAATTTACATCATAATTACTACTACTGCAGCGGTTATATTAGAAACTATATGGTTGAAAAGTGATGGTTTACATAACACTAAACATATGTTGTTGGTGAGAGATTTGAAAGACGTGTGATTGCAGCTTATGTTTTACAATGTAGGTACACTATTATAGAACAAAGTTCATTCCAGCATGAAGGAATCTAAATGTTGGGGAACTATAACATGAAAAAAACTGAACTGCATATTGGTGCCACAAACCATGTAATCATCAGTTCCTGGTTTAATTAGGACAGCAGTTAATTCTGTGACTACACCTTCCTACGCACTAAAGCAAAACATGATTCAGCTGATTCACATAGTGATGTCAAAATCACGCAGGCCTGCTCTCGCACTAAGTTTCTTTCCAATCTTCACCTCCTTCTGGGATTACATTAACAACACAAACTTCCAGTGCAGTCAGCTATTCTGTAATCATGTCTTATCTCTCTAGTCATAGCGTAGTTATCTCATAACTGAAACTGGATCATTTTACCACCTACAGAATTAATGTTGAACATCACAGAACTTGAAATCAGTAGTTTGGAAGAACCAACTATTTGTATGTTTTTAGAAGTTAAATCAATGCTTTTCCATAATCGTATTGTTCTTTTACTCACGTTTTTATTCTGGCTACTTTGCTAAAACTATAATTCTAATAATTGAATATGTTTTACAACTGTCTACGTACAGATAATCTCAGTGTTAGGGCTGTTTCACATTACTCTGTGATCTGCCATGATCACTATGGTGGGGATTGAATTCTGTGCATAACATCGATATATGATACAAAGAGTTTTTATTTCCACAATATATACCAGAGTCATCTTACAAGAAGATTACCAAAGTCTTGGTCCCTGGATCTATGAGTAAGTGTCCCTGGTTTTTGATGGCTTTTAGATTTAAGACTTCCCTTTATGTCTTAAAGCGAACCTGTCATCAGGAATGTCATTTTTAGCTGGTGACAGGTTCCAATAGCCTATGCTGTGCTGATTTTAAAAATGTCTTTATAAGCTTTCTGAATCATTTCAGTAGTCTATTATAGTTTACATCACATTACCTGGCTCTCTGCCAACAGTATGAAGTGAGTTTCTTTGCTTAAGTAAAAATAATTAAAATAAAAAGCTTCAGGTCACCGCCCGTTATGCCGCTGCAGATGCTAATGCAAGGAATACTGAAAAGCACAACTGAAAAAGGAGAATCCCTGAACATATTTCTGCAGCAACCACAAAACACTTCTTCTACATCAGAAACAAACACATTCTCAAAAAAGGGTATCCAGTATGTCTACAATTTTTAGGGACATTCACAAAGGCAACATGTCAAGTTCATCTCAAGGAGAGAGGGAGCACCGCCCACCTAGACATCGGCTCTTGAAAAGCGCACTGGAACTTACTATTGCAAACCTGATTTCCTTATGGTATGAACTGCAAGAATGATTTAATGTATCTTTACTGAGGTTACCCTTGACTTATTATATTCATATTTTTATATGCTTTGTTGTCACCCATACATGTATTCTAATGGTCTTTTCACTCATATGTGCTGGGTCATGTGATTGTGGAGGCAGTTCTTCAACATGTGTTTCCTAAGGTCTTTAAATACAAGCCCTGCAACCACTTCAGATATGTTACGACATATCAGAAATCATGTTTTTTTGTGCCTTGATGTTTTTAAGTTGCTTTCAATGAAGTTAAACTTTAAACAGAGAATTAGAAGCCTTGATGCTGGACACTTGCCCCTTTTTTCTCTCTCGCTTTAAGTAAGTTGGTAAAGTAAAGAACCTACAGAGCTGGTTCCATCACATATTTGTCATAGTATGTGGAGACAAGTTTATAATGAATATGTCAAGTTGAATTATGAAGAAACATACCCTTATGACCTCCAAAACTTTTGTCCAAGAGTCTAATAAATAGAAGAACCTGCTAGAAATGTTTTAGACCATTCTGAGACACTTTTACAACTTTACAAAAAGGTACACATTAAGGTTAAAGTGCATTAGGGTGGGACAAATTATTCTCTTGGCTGTGTCTTTATGATATATGTTTAGTAAATAATATTGAATAAAAAGATTCAGCAGCCAATCCGGCATATGTCCTGGTCGTTGTGGTGCACCCAAACTCAAACAGGGAGGACTGCTCATCTCTATTTGACAGCATTTCTCTTGTATTTATAGAAATATGGTAATGTGATTGTTTATCATAGGCTTTATGCATATAACTTATTGAAGCATTGGGCCACATTTATCCAGAACAATGTAAACTAAGTGCAGTCGCGGACTCTTTATAATTACATGCGCAAGCAGATTGCACTGAAAAGAATGTGCAAAGTTAGACAAAAAAAAATTCTTGATGTTTTTCTATATGGCTTATGACATGGGGAACATATGAATTCTGGGTTGTTGTAATTTGCACCACAACAAACATAAATTATAAGATGATACATTTGTGTCATTTTAAAAGGGAGCAGTGAGTTTTCAGTAGACAAGAAAAAACTTTCACTGTTCAACTGAGCTTAATTATATGTTTGCTCATTCAGTATTTTACATCTTGCTCAAACATTTTCATGGGTCGCTACTCATCCCACAATAAGCATTGCTGTTTGCAGTTCACTCTAAGCTTGTGTGTGTAATTCAGAGCTTCACTTCCTTTACGTCAGTTCCCTCAAGCCTTTGCATCTCTGTGCCTACAAACAGAAGTGAACCTACTGTGATAAAGTCTGTGATGTCTCCATATGCCCTTTGCAAGTGCAGGGGATACGTTTTTAGTCTCAGTGCCTTGGCTGCTAGAGAAAGTATAAACCTAGTAACAGAGAATGGTCTGCAAGTTTGAACGGTAGCAGCCCTAGTGGTGGACTTTTCAGATTTATTTTGAAAAACGTCCAAAACTTAAGAGTAAAATGGAATTACATTCAGAATTTTCCATTAAAATGGGTAGTACTAAGTTTAATTGTTACTCCCTATTCCAAAGAAAAGCTACAATCAAGGTAGGACCCCTATAATCGAGAGAACGGGAGTCTTGTTTCCCATGGAGTAGAACTCCATAGAGCAGCTTTTTTTGCAGCTCTAAGTGTGCGCCAAAAATTGCTCCAAAAAAGTGGCAGCAGGCTAGAAGGGCAGGAATATTAATAATAAAAATCTTTATTTATATAGCGCCATCATATTCCATAGCACTTAACAAATAATAGGGGACATACACAAATAAAATAAAACATGACATAGCACAAACATTCATATAGAACAAAGGGATTGAGGTCCTGCTCGCAAGAGCTTACAGCCACTCTTCATAAGGGAATAGAACTAAATATCATATAATAAATAGAGGTACTGCTGCTTGACACAGTCATCAGCCATCACGTTATATACAAGGAAGGTACAGCATTATGAAGAGGAGAGAGTTTAGTGAGTAGAAGACCGATTAGCAGAGACTTACAGTAATAAAACATAGAAGAAAAAGCAATGCAAATATACGCCCAATACACAATAATTTTGTTAGAAAAATTAAATAACAAGACAAGACACATGCAAGATAAAAACAATTAAAAATGTGCCACATTCCAGCATAATATCTCCTGATGGGGAAAAGGACAAAGTCCCTTACCCAGGGATAACCCACAACACTGCCTCACAATTCTTCTAGTAACCCCTTATTATTGTCACAAAATGATAATGGATACTGATGTATACAATACCTCAATAAAAATAAATATAAGATCAGAAGATTCTGTAAAGGGACAAAATGAATGAGGTAGAATAGGCGGGGGAGGGAAGTAGGGTAGGAAGTAGGAGAGGAACCCCACGCGTTGCGACACGCCACAGTGACTTCCTCAGGGGTAATGAAAAGTCCCATGTTCTGTCCCACCGGCACTCATTGCTGTGCCGTTTCCCTCATTTGTTATTTATACTAGAGATTTACACTAGTGTAGATGAGAGTGAATCATAGCAACAGTTAGCATTTTACAAGTTTCAATTGTGAGAAATGGGTGCATTCTAGAGATGTTTATGAGATGCATGCGGCAAAAGCATGCAAACCATGGAATATGTGGTGCAAAAGAGAGAACGGAGTCCAGCACAACCCCAAGACAGTAGGTCTGCTGCTTCGGGGTTATGGTAACCACATAGACTGAGATGGTTAGGATAGACTATGTTAGTGGATGGTGAAAAGACAAGAAATTCAGTCCTAGTAACATTAAGTTTCAGGAAAAGAGAGGATATCATGGTAGAGACAGGAGAGAGACAATCACTAGTGTTCTGAATTAGGCCAGGGGTGATGTTACGTGCCGAAGTGTATAGCATGGTATCATTACCATAAAGATGATGCTGGAAACCAAATCTGCTGATGGTTTGTTCAATGGGGGAAGTATAGAGGGAAAATAGAAGAGGACCTAGCCATGAGCCTTTAGGAACCCTAACAGTGAGAGGAACAACAGAAGAGAGAGATGCAGATAAGGAGACACTGAAAGTGCGGTCAGAGAGATAGGAAGAAAACCAAGAGAGTGCAGTGTCCTTCAGGCCAATGAAGCGAAGCATCCTGAGGAGAATCTAGTGATTCACAGTATCAAATGCTGCTGAGAGATCCAGAAGAATGAGGAGAGAAATGAGAAGAAAAATGTCAGGATTTCAAAGTTGCGCCTAATTTGTGCAATTTTAGAATGGAGCGCAAAACCTGCCCCCACAAAAAAAACCCATCAGAAATTCAATAATTAATGCTCTCCAACATTTTCAACATTTAGCAACACTTCCTTTGCAAAATTGACGATCATTTCTAGTATGCATATAGAGAATGATTGGAGATGCTGGATGCTTGCCTGACCTCCATTCTTCTGGTGATCTATAAGGAAAATCTGCCCTCAAAATCCATCATGATAAACCAGGGGCACTTACTCATAGATCCATGCACCGTGGTTCTGGTAATCTTCTTTATTTGTTATCCATGGTCTCTAACATAGACTTTTAAGCCGGAGGGACTCTGGGGGTTGTTTCCAGAGCCCCTCAGTGATGTCTTTTCACTTGCTGTTACAATGAGCAGAACTTGTCTCACCCTCCCCTGTTCTCTCCTCCTCTCTGTTCTCTCACCATCCCTCTTCCTGCGTAATATAGCAGCAGCAGGAAGTGCAGGGGAGGAGACCTGCTCTGCACATTGTAACAGCAAGTGAAAAGACAGTAATGAAGAGCTCTGGAAATACCCAGAGCCCTTAGGGCTCATTAGTATAATTTTAAAAGTGGTTTTTAGAAGGAAGGAGGCCATGGATAGCACATTTAGGAAGATTACCATAGTCATAGTGCCTGAATCTATAAGTGTCTGGGGTTTATCATGCTTGATTTTGATGGTAGATTTTTTTTAACAGTCCTAGCGGTTGAAATCCTAACACTCCTGTGAATGAACTTAGGATAACCCTTTAAGACAAGCACTTTTGTCCTGAAATGTTACTATAGATTTCAGTTTATCCTCTTACTGAAGTAAAATTGTATCCCCTGGAATGCAAACAAGGGTCATTCTCACTCAATTGTATCCACTCAAAGTGGATACTTTGTACAAAATGTTTTCACCAACTAGCCAAGTCTAAACTAATCCTGTTAAAGATTCTGTAGGGTATTTTTCTATATTGAATCAATGGTTTCCTATAAATTGTACTTGAAAGCACTCTTTTCTTACTGATATGAATGCAAACTTATTTGGCAGGTTACTTAATCCATCTTGAGAAGTTATGATTCCTATGATTTGGGACACTGATACAAAATGGTCTTGAATGAATGAACACGGTCAAAGGATCTGCCACCCGTCTACAGTTTTTAACATGGTAATATAGTATATTTTTTAATAAATATAAGAATCATCAATCAATACATTTAAAACAATGTACACCATAACCCAGAAAATTGTTTGTAATGGAAACAACATGACCACATGAACCATCTTGAAAAGGTTATATTTTCTCACCATATGGCCATTTTGATTTTGAAACCAAAATCTACTAATCCGTATCTTTGAGCAAATACAATTTAATTTAGCAATAAAATGCATTAATCTTGAAATGTTATATAGTCATAATTCTAATCTTTTTGTATATTGTTGTACATTGTAAACAGGCTAAAAGTAAGATGGTCATTCTTAACTTGTTACAGCAATACATTTCTTCAATGTCCTACCCCAGAAGGTAATAAATAATAAATACAATGCCAGCATGTAAAAAAGGAAATTTATTAAATGACAGATTACATTGAATGACATTATACAAACTTTGCCATGAGTTATATATGACTGTTTTTTGAGAAATCGGGAGGCAAAGCTAGCAACTGTTTGGTTGGGGAACCTGTAATTTGCATTCCTTTAGATAAAACAGCTAAGTGTGAGAAAGGTTGAATTTGAGAAAAATTTATATTTTTTAGACTTAAGTAACTATTTTCTATGCAAATGTGGCAAAACTTCAGACAAGTTCATGAGTGCAGACTGGAGATAGTTTGAGCTAGCTCAACTAGGATTCTTAAATAGGTCTAGTTAGAAAGTGCCAAACTCAAAGCCAGTGTAGTTAGACAAGCCAAAGGCAAAAAGCAGACTCTGTCCGAAAAGCTCAGAATCACAGCCATACACATGTAACAGACATAGTCTCAACATCAAAAAGGTCATCTCCTGGCACTTAAGAAGGTGATACAGAAATATTGTAGAGGCGTTGAGCAGTGAACTGGCCTTTTAAGTTCTCTCTGCTGCGTACAGTGCTTCATTGGCACGCACTACAAGCAGAGAGTCCCGAGCAGTGCTGGAACATGGAAAGGTGAATAACACCTACACTATGCAAATTGCTGTCTGATGTATAAATAGCAAAGTTCAATGTCAAGAAATAATAAATCTTTCCATAAAAATATTAGAACTATCATTTGGAGAGAGCAAAATATTTTATTAGAGATGTTCTTCTTTATCCTTTCATACTGTAGATTTTATATATTATGTCTTGATATTGACTTTCTTCTCTTACATCACTTTATTATAGATTGCTCTCTAGAAGAGGTAAAGCATTTCTTCTGACACTGTATAACTGGAATATTGAGGAGAGCGGCAATAACAATGGTGGTTCCAAAGGTCTCTTGTCCTTTTGTAACTCAACAAAGATGTAGACGTGATAATCCAGGTATATTTACCTTTTCATTCCTACAATATATGTTGGTGTGAAGTTTATTGATGTACATGACCTTATGCTTCCATGAATTCTTAGTGAGTCTTTATCAACTTTACCTGGATTGACACAATGATTTATTGAGCATCTAATTCATATCTAATCCTAGATGTTACATTACAAACCACAGATAACCCGTAGCCTATATGTAGACGGGTATTGGAAGTAAACTAGAGTAAAGGAAAGGAGTTTTCTACAATAAATCTTGTGCATGACCCAGGTTTTACCCATTCTGGAAGAAGCCAGAATTACTAAAATCTGTGTCAACTAATGTGTTCTGTGTTCTGTGTCAACTAATGTGTAATGTGTTTATGAGCTGACAGTTTGGCAATGTCTGAACACATCTGAAAAAATGTGCACCAATAATAATCATGCAATACAACTTAGTATAATACCTCTGTTTTAGACCTTATAATTTTTCTTAGACATGGGCCACTAACTGTGACAGTACAGTATTGGCGTCAATACTGAGAACGCTTTTAGCATAATTTTCTTTTTTTTGTTTTTTTGCTGTTATTTCTTCTTCGGCAGTTTCATATCTGAGCAGTTTTATGCAGAAAGGACATGAGAATATCAGTATTTTCAATTCCTTATAGGTAGGAAAGTGCATTTAATGAAGACTCTGGATTTATGACTCACTGTGGTAACCTATAAACACCAACTCTTTTACAGTTCTGATGAAGTGTTACATTAACACCTTCTCTCACCTTCCCATGTTCACAATAAATTCAGAGCCTCAAATGACTAAGCTTCTGCTAATCCAGTCAACACATTGCCTGAAAGACCCTGCAATCTCTGGAGCTTCTTTGATTTCCTATTAGAGCATCCTTCTAAGTAGCACACTTGTATTAAGCTGCCCCTGGTGAATGAATTTCAGAGTTACTCTTTAACTTCCTTAAGGCATAAAATTGCCATGGTATATATATATTCTATTTTGTGTATACATGGCTGCTAGTATGGAATCACTGCAGATTTTATTAATTTTCAGGTTTATTAGAGTCTCCTAAGTAAAGTGTACCCCCAGTGCAGATCATGGCCAAATGTATTTTAAGGACTTTTTAAAAATTCCAACCAGCAAAGAAGATATGTAAGATATGTAAGATAAAATAATGATACCATCAGGATGCCACACGGTAAAACTATTTTTAAGCATATTTTTAATATTATCAAGGATTTTAAACCAAGCACACTGACATAATGGTATATTTCCCCTTTGGCAGGATCCCCTCTTCTTTAAGCTTTTTATGCCACTGTTTTTTTTTTTTTTTAAAAAGGCCTTCAAAATTATACAAATCAGCCAAAGGAGTTCTGGACTCAATTGACAGCTATAGAGCCTACAGCTCCTCAGAAAAAAAGGGTATAAAAATCTAAAAGAAGGGCAAATCCAATCAGAGGGGCATATACCAGCATGAAAGTGTGCTTGGTTTCAAATCTTTGATCCTTTTGGAAGATTTTCTCTTATCAGCTTAGGTCTATCACCCTCACAATCTCTGTTAAAGTCCTCACGCTCTGTGTGAGGATTCACGGGTTGAGCTCTCTTCAAACAGAGGTGGAGTTTGCTATAGATTGCAACACGTACTGCTTATACCCTCTATTAGTGCTAGCACCATCCGTGGGCATTAACCCTTCCGATGCTGGCAGCATTTGAAAGACGGTGGAGGATGGGCGCCGCTATCTTTTTTTCGATCTTTGCTCCCCTGGAGGTCATAGGGGAGTGAAGATTGGTTGCCATGACAGCCTTGGGTCTTTGTCAGACCTGAGGCTGCATGACATTTGCAGATTTGTTACAGTGTGATGAATACTGTGTCAAAAAGCCATATACTGCAATATAGTAGTATTGCAATATATGATAGGAACGATCAGACCATCTAGGGTTAAAGTACCCTGAGGGTCTAAGAATTAGTAATAAAAAAAAAAGTTGAAAAATAAACTGATATAAAACATGTTAGGTATCGCCGCGACTAAAAAAATATATCAAATTATAAAAATGGTTATTCCCGACGGTGAACCCCATAACAACAAATAGCGCCCAAATGTCTAAAACGCTACTTTTACACTTTACATTTTACATCATATGCAAAATGTAAGAAATAGTGATCAAAAGGTTGCATAATCTTTAAAATGATAGCAATAAAAATGTCAGCTCATTTGGCAAAAAATGACATCTCTTGCAGCTCCGTACACCGTAGTATGAAAAAGTTATTAGTGGAAACAATTTTTCTTTTTCGTTTACATTCATTTAGTTGTTAAAAATGTATTAAAACACAATAAAACCTATATAAATTTGGTATCACTGTGATCATACGGAATCAAAGAATAAAGTAAATCTATCATTTGGAGCGCACAGTGAAAGCTGTAAAACTGAGGTCACAAGAAATTGACGCAAATGCGTTTTTTTACAATTTCACCACATACAGTACATGGCATAGAATAATAAATAACATCACTCAGAAGTAAAAAATTTTACACAGAAAATAAGCACTTACACAGCTCTGTATACGGAAAAATTGAAAAGTTATGGATTTTTAAAGGTGCAGCTCGAAAAAAATCACCAAAAAGGCTGCGTCCTTAAGGGGTTAAACAAGAAGGTTTTGGTAACACCCAGATAGTCCCCTAGGTTTATCTACTTTCTAGTTCTTGGAGTAAAGTTGGCAATACACACTTTATGGAAAATAGTGATTGTCCTAAATTAGTTTATTGTATTTTTAATAAACGATTACTCAGTATCCTCAGGAGGCACAATTTAAACAACTGTGACTCCTGTGGGACTGCAACGTAAAAAGGGTGTCTTGGATTTCTCTTTATTTTTTTCTGCCCTCTGTAATTCATGATTCTCACTCTCTCCGGCTTCCTCTTTTTTTTGAAGGAGATCCATTGTCAAAAGCATGTTAAACCAGGAACATTTAATCATAGATCCAGGGCAGCATTTTGAATGTGGTAATTTTTTAATATCTCCAATCTCTCATATTTTATATTCATGACCCCCTTCTTTCTAAAATTAAACTTTTAAAATTTTGCTAATGATCCCCTCCTTGCTCAAGTTTCTCAAGTTATTACACTGTCTGTCCCTCTGTACTACCTCATCACTTCACTCTTCCCTCTGCTTGATATAAACACAGCAGATGCGGTTTCAGCACACACTAGGAGGATGGTAGTGTAACAGCCTGTGAACCTGCAGCATTGAAGGGCTCCAGTAACACCCCAGAGAGCCCTACAGGCTCCTTAAAATAATTTTAAAAGTTGATTTTAGAATGAAGAGGGCCATGGATGACAAATATATAAAGATAACCACAGCCACAGTACATGGAGTAATTGTCTTTGGGTAATCATGTAGATTGTGATGGCAGATTTCCATTAAATTGTTTATTGTCTAGTTGACTCAATGTTTGGGTACTTATACTATGACATGTTAGCATTAGCTGCATTTTTAATTATTACATTTTCCCAACAATGGGAAAACAAGTTTTAGTTCTTTTTTAAAAATCATTTTATTAAAGTTCACGTAAACTACATGCTCAATTCATTACTAGACAAAAGTTGTCATTTGAAATTTTTCACTGTGGGACTCACTGGCTGGGAGCCAGGAAAAGTTACACATAACACAGAGATTTAAAAAAAACATATGTGACATATACAGCACTTTGTCTAAAACATACTGTCCACTGATAAAAGAACACTCTGGGGACAGGTTCCCTTTAAGACTATATTGAGCGGATTCATGGGCTGAGCAAATTCCATGCATAGCAGGTATTAGCTGCATTATGCAGCTAATCCTACTGCTTGCAACCCCAAATCGGTTCTGGCACTTATAATAAAACCTATATAAATTGGGTATCCCTCATAATTATACCAACCCAATGAATAAAGTAGAGCTGTCATTTGGAGTGTACAGGGAAAAAAATAAAAGCAAAGCCCACAAGGCAGTCCCCTACTTACACCTGACTTACAGACAAACCTTAGTTACAAAAAGACCTCTGGATGTTGGTTATTTACTGTACTTTAGCTCTACGCTACAATAAACAGCTATAACAGTTATAAAATTTGTCTGCAATTAAGCTTTATTGTTATTCCTAGTTTTTATGACAATCCAACATTTTTAAAATCCAATTGACACAGAGAGCAAAAAAAAATTGTCTGGAGTTTCAATTATAAAATATACAGTTCCGACTTACATACGAATTCATCTTAAGAACAAACACGAATAAGTAATGGCTCTCTAGGGTAGACAACATGTATTGGCTAGAGGAACTAGCACATTGGGAATAAAGGACACACCTTACATTCTCCAGAATCTGGGAACCATGGTCAAAATATAGAGACAAACTTAATATAATGCAATGATGTGTACAATAGGGTGTAATCCCAAATGCCATAATCTATGCCACTCAAATAGAGGCACTCGAAGAGAGGCATAAACACTTTCGAATACAGTCTAGAAAAAAAAACTTTAGAGTACAGTCTATACATAAATAATCTCATACCTAATTCAAAATTAAAACAACAGGTATTACATAGGTGAAATCTCCTAATGGCAAAAATTGTTCCGTTGTTCTATTTCGCGGTTGTTTATTGTTCTTAACTCAAATGTTTGAAAAACATAAAAAATGCTCATTTGTATTTAGATAAGATACACCCTATCAACCATCCCCTTCCCCCGTCCCTCCCCAGAAACAACTCACCCCTCCAATCCCAATACCCAGTCCCAACCCATAACCCCCCCTTTTTCCCTACATCCTCCCTGTTCCACCTCCCTGTTAGGCTAGGACCAGGGTTTGTGTTGTCCAGCACCTTGGACACAGGTGGTAGGAGCAGCCTAATCAGGCTGCATAAAGCTGCTGAGTAGAGCTGAGAGAGTTGACTCTGAAAGGAGGCTGGAGAGCACACTACAGCCCAGACTTCCATTTCTGGAGCAGCGACATCCTTTATGTTTTGGTGGTGAGTTAGGGGAACTCTCTGTTTAGCTAGCACCAAGATGGGTAGGATTTTGTTTATGTTTTGATGTCTGAATGTGGGTGTTCTCTGAAAGTTGCCCCTGTGCTCCCAAATACATGACCTGATCCATCTTGTCCGGAAGTGTCTGCAACCAGAGGACTGCCCAAAATCACAGATGTTTAAAAGAGTCATTTTTGATAAGTTTGCCCACTCTCTATCCCTGCAGGTCCAGCGATGGATTGGACAGGCCGGTCCCACCTATGCCGACGAACTAGTGACCCTGGTAGAGAGCTATCAGGCTACAGAAGATCATCTGCTTACCTCTTCTGGATGAAGGGGTACCAGTGACAAGGTGACCAGACCATCTGGTAAAACTGCTACTGCAGAAAAGGGGAGACAGGTTTGGTTGGGAAGGGGTTGCAAGGGGGGCTCACATACACGGACACCCACGGACAGAGGTCCCAGCCATATCCAGCGCTGGCAATGCCGTGAAATGGGCCATATCGCTGCCAACTGTCCCCTTTCAGTGGAGCCAATGGACTGCAACCAAACCCGGCGAATCTCACTGTTTACCCGGCCGGTTCTGGCAGCCGAGTCTGTCACAGATGCAGAGCCCCAAGTGTGTATGGTCACAATCAGTGGTCACACTGTGGAAGCCTTGCTAGACTTGCGGAACCTGGACACCCGGGTGTAGGGGACTTTGATTGATCCTAGACTATACAGGGGGTGTAAAGTGGGAGTGTTATGTATTCATGGGGACACTCGTGAATATCTCACTGTCATCATCAACTTACATACAGCTTGTGGAACTATCACCCATGAAGTGTTGATCTGTGGGGACCTGTTTCATGAGGCTAATATTGGTAGAGACTTACTGGTGTTCTGAGACCTCTGAAGACAAAGCTCCAGATAAGGGACATAGTGACAGATAAGGGACATGGTGACATGGTGTAAGTCCGTCCTTGGCCCCTGAAACCCTTTGAGGCCAAAGTACCCACACCAGCAGTAGGGGTGACCCTAGGTGATGAATTCTCTCCCCTAGCGGTTCTAGCTGAGGATGCGGGTCAGGGGGGGGGGGGGGGGGGGGCGCATGCCGGACCTTGAAATATCCCGTGAAAATTTGGGGGTTGCTCAGCTCCAGGACCTTAAAGCACAGGAGAGAGTTAAAGTGATAAATGGGGTGCCCCAAATACCAGTGGCTGTCAAAATATACCCCCAAATGATGATTGTTGGGGATCTGTTGTATAGGGTTGACCAGATATGGGGCGAGGAGATTGTGGTACTGCAAGTTGCTCAATCTCACTGTAGGGTGGTGCTAGATTTGGCACATAAACATGTGCTAGGAGGTCACTTAGGTGCTGAGAGGACCTGAGAGAGGATCCTGCAGAGATTTTACTGGCCCGTGGTGTGGGAGGAGGTAAACCGGTATTGTTGCTTCTGCCCTTAGTGTCAACTAACTGCCCTGGTGTCCCACTTTAGGAGTCCTCTGGTCCCTTTACCAATCATAAAGGTGCCGTTTGAATGCATTGCAATAGATTTGGTTGTCCCCATAGTAAAATTCAGCAGGGGGCACCAGTACATACTGCAATCCCCTGATGGGCTATTTCGGTATGTTGTACTCCCCTTTGTGCTATATGGGGGCCCTGCCAAATTCCAGAGGTCAATGGATCTTGTACTAAAACCTCACCATAGATATGCCTCGGCCTACCTGGATGACTTCATAGTCTATAGTAACGATTGTGAGAGTCATCTAACCAAGGTACAAGCAGTTACAGACTCCCTAAGAGCGGCAGGGTTGATGGCAAACCCCCAAAAATATGCACTTGGTCTGGAAGAGGGCCATTACCTGGGGTATCATATTGGACGAGGTGTCATCAAACCCCAAGTAAATAAAGTAGAGGTGGTACAGCAGTGGCCATGACCTGTGAGCCAGGAGAAGGTGAGGGCTTTCCTAAGTACAGTGGGATATTATTGCCGATTTATTCCAGATTTTTCGACAATACCAATGAAGTGGAATAAAGAGGCTGAAGGGGTGTTAAACCGGTTTTGTGCGAGGGACCGATACTGATCACCCCTAACTTCACCAAGATCTTTATTGTACAGACTGACGCATCTGATGTGGGCTTAGGGGCTGTCTTGTCCCAAGTAGTAAAGGGTGAGTAACATCCCGTGACATTTCTTAGCTGCAAGCTCAGGCCCCCTGAGAAGAACTATAGTATAGTTGAGAGGGAGTTCTTGGCGATCAAATGGGCCCTGGAATACCTGAGATACTACTTGATAGGACGACAGTTTATGCTAGTAACCGATCACTCTCCCCTCAACTGGATGAGTCAGGCTAAAGAAAGGAATGTCAGGGTCACAAGATGGTTCCTAATGTTACAAAATTTCAAGTTCACGGCAGAACACAGAGCAGGAAAACTACATGGGAATGCCGATGCCCTGTGTCGTACCCACTATCTTATGGCCAAAGGTGTTCACCACTACAGGGTTAAACAGAGGATGAGGGTATGTGAGGCACTGAAGGGGTTAACTGTAGATGGGCAATATGTTATCCTTGGGTTTTCCTACTATGCAAGGCCTTAATGCGGAGGTTGTGTTTGTATAGCTGCAAACACTGTAAATCCCAGAAGTATGGCTCAAACAAGTTATTTGGTGGAGCAGTTGTTTAAAACTGTTCAGGGCCAGATTTATATGGAAAGGATTGGTGGGCTGGTAGTGGGCGGTCCATTCTACCTCCCTGTTAAGCTAGGACAGGTTTTGGGTTGTTCAGCACCTTGGGACAGGTGGTGGGCGCAGCTTAATAAGGAAAAAGCGATGTCCTTGCTGGTGACTTTATATGTTAGTGGTGATTTAGGGCAACTCTCTGTTTAGCTAGCACCCAAACGGGTAGGATTTTTTGTTTATGTTTTGATGCCTGAATGTGAAGGTAGTTTTATTTTGTACCTGCTGCTTGAATAAATGCAGGTGAGACCTGTTTTGGACTGTACTTTGGTGTCACTGTCTTTAACTGCATCACAAATCTCCACTTCCATGGTCTCTAATGAGCCAAATATCCCACCATTTGTACATACTGTGCATGTATATAGTGTATGAGTTTGTATATACTGTATGTATATATGAGTGCATAAAAGTGTGTGACTGAATAAATATGTGTGTACAAATATGTATAGATTTTTTTTAAGGGAAAGGGAGGCCCCATGCAGAAATCTGCTTTTAAATTTTGTTATAAGTGGCCAACTTATAAGCTTACTAACACTACAGACTGAGTCATGAAGTCTGGTTAATGAACTATGCTAGTCATCTTAATCAGTAGTACATCTATATGAATAGTCTGATATGTGTAAGTCCCCTTTAATGTATAGCTACTAGCATTGCAGTCTGTAATTCTCCTCCCTTTTTTAGGTGCAAATATCATTTTCCTCAGGTACCTTGTCTTATAGTTGTATACCTGTATCTAAACATTCTTCATTATAGCTCTAAAGTACAGTCCATAACATTACATATTGTCCCATAAAGCCTACAAACATACTGCACCAAAAGTAGCCATATAGCTTTTCTCGGGGGACTGAAGTACAAAATTAGTTGTATTTTGAATATTTTACCCTCCATTACTGTAAAAAAAGCATAGCTTCTCATCTGCCTATCTTAAAATTGTACCGAAACGAGAGGAGACTCATAACAATTGTAATATCTTCCTGTCTACACACCACAACATGAGTAAGTATAGACACGGACCACTCACTTTTTAACATCTGCAAGTGTTATATAAAACATCTGTTTCATAGCAATATCTATACTGTAACCATCAGCCAGCTCCAAATGTGAAATGCAATATATATATATAAAAATGCATAGTACCATCATATTTCACCGCACTGTACAGAATATAGGGTACATATATACATAAAATATTAATAACGTAATCAAGCAAAACTTTTCAGTCTATGAGAATGAAGAGGTGACACAGAAGGTATAAAATGGTCCAGCCATCCTCTAACCCCTTAATGAAGTAGCCAGTAGCCCTTTTTTTAAAAAATCTGACCAGTGCCTCTCCCTGTAGTAATAACTTTTCAACACTTTAACTTATCCCTGATATTTTGAGATTGTTATCTCGAGAGACACTGTAGTTTCTGTAGTAAAATCAGTTCGTTTTTGGGGGGATAAAAATTCAATAGTTTAGGAAAAATTTGAAAAAAATTAAAAAATTTTTTTATGTAGAAACCTTTTGCTTTAAACCATTTTGTCTTATTTGTATTTCCATAATTTGTTTGAAGTTTCTTTTTTAAAAAAAATATGTTAAAAGGTTTATTCTTTTAGTAGCAAGTTCTCAGATTTTCAAGAGATTTGAAAAACCCTAAATTTTTGATGACCAATTTAGTTTGGAAGTGCCCTATAAAGGCTTATGTACTATAAACCCCAACAACTAACACCATTTTTATGAACTTAATGGGGCACATTTACTTACCTGGTCAAAGGAGTTCACCAAAAGTGCATTGTCTGACGATAATGCACTGTGCCGCGATTCACTAAAAGTGCGCCAGATACCCTGCATGTGTCACTTCCGAGCTCAGGCTCTACAGAGTTCTCCTTCTTCTTCCTAGGACATGTACGTGCATTGTCTTGAAACACAATTTGAAAGTGAAATTCAATTTCTGTCTCATGAAAGCCAGTGCAGCTGCACCAAAATCCGATCACCAACGCCAAAATCCCAGACAGATACCTGTTAAATGCCTTTCCAAGCCGTGCAATCCCCGAAAAAGGGGAACAGTCCAACATAAGTGAGCAACACGACATTTAGTAAATGAGCCCCAATTTCTCAAACTATTCAAATCAACATTTGGGAAGTCTGTTAATCCTTTAATTCTTTTTCAGGAATTAAACAAAAATGGATTGGGAAATTTTACATTTCAAATTTAGTTTTTTTTTAAATATACATCACAACATTTTTGGCCTGTTTATTCCAAAAACGGCAATTTGGCAGGCCAATTTGGCTACAAGTGTTTTGTGGTGTCACATCGTTCTTGAAGCCCCTAAATTACCAGTAAAATTTTTAAAAAAAGAAAACAAATAAGACACCATTTTAACCCCAAACATGCTGGCTAAAATCTAATACAAAGTAAATGGTGCAGTACAGTGTAATTGCGCACAGCATAGTTCAGTAAGGAACAAGCTAAATTTTAGCTTTTGGAGCTACATTTTCACAACACAGGGCTGGATTATAGTGTGAGCTCCTGTGCACGCGCTCTTGGCCGCCACCACTTCGCTCTTAAAGGGGCCCCCACCAAATGTAGGCGATTAATGTCAAGTGACTGCTGAATCGCCCATAGTATGTGCAAATGCAGCTCTGCTTTTCTCTGAACCGGCTGATGCTTTATCGGCTGGTTCTGAGAACTGGGCAGTGTTTAATAGATTTCAGTCTATTGCAGAGTGAGGGAACAAGTTCTCTGCTCTGCCATAGTCCATCAGGCTACGACAAGCTGTGACATCACACACTGCACCACCAGTGCCAGCATCCTGACACCTCGAGGGAAGAAGAGGAGGTCGGCACGCTTCAGAGAAACAGGGGAAGGTTATAGGGGGACTGTATATATTTATAGGGGGCTGTATATAGTTATAGAAGGGCTGTATATAGTTATAATAGGAGGGATGTATATAGTTATAGGGGGCTGTTTATAGTTATAGGAGGGTTGTATATAGTAATAGGAGGGTTGTATATAGTTATAGGCAGCTGTATATAGTTATATATAGTTATAGTCAGAATAATGGGGGGGGGGGCTGTTACACCTTGTATCCCCACTAAAGG
The DNA here is from genome assembly GCA_019512145.1 of Engystomops pustulosus. Lineage (NCBI taxonomy): Eukaryota > Metazoa > Chordata > Amphibia > Anura > Leptodactylidae > Engystomops > Engystomops pustulosus. The sequence goes on along the minus strand of CM033643.1, from coordinate 74,796,666 downwards.
ATTTGCTGCACTCTAATAAGCACCACTTCCCATTCAAAAGTACTGGATCTTACATCCATCAGTTATATGGCCTGCTTCAATCCTAATCACATGAATGGGACTGCACTGCAATACCAAGTGCGGCCACTACGTCAACAGTTGATCAGTGAGGGTGGCTGGTGCAAGGAACTCCTGGAGTTAATCCTGGAGATAAGTGATTGATAAAAAAAATCTTGAAATACACCTTTAACATCTAAGTGGTAATGAAATATCGGTATCATGTAAAGGGCTAAAAATACTATTCTGAAAGCATTCTATATAAGAAGTGTATGGTGCTGAAATTGTATATAAGATCTACTGAATATAGCTATAGCCAAAGATTCCCTGTTGGAAGCCATGAAAGCTATAAACATCGTGTTCAGATTTTTTGACCAGAGAGCATCTGTACCCTTCTCTGTTGTGTATGTCAATAATAGCTGAAAATGGAAACTGGAATTGACTGCAAAAAACATCCTCTCAGCCCATGTTATGTGATGGGAAATGCTTCTTATTCATTTCATGTCCCTAATATCTGTCTAGACTTCGATGTCTGTATTTTTCTGCTCTAGTCGTATTAAAGTCATTAAGCATGTCAGTGAATTTTACAACAGCTCGGTTCAGAAGCAGAATTTCATGACTGGAGTATTTTGCCTTCCTCCCACATCTTGGTGTTTTCTTAATTCAAATGGCCTAAATCTTTATCTGCTCCAGCCTGAATCAGCTATATATAGTGTTCAGCTATGAATGTTTTCTTCCTGTAGAAAGGTCAAACCCTGCATATGGTAAAAAGCTCTTCTCATTAAACTAGGAGAAAATATTTTATTTGTTCAGTTTGCACAGCTCCATTTAATCTTTTTTACTACGTTTTAGCAGTTTATTTTAGCAATTGCAAATACTGACCATTGTTACAGTAGTATGGCGATTGAGTATGTATTTTATCATGTCTGGTGCTGCCATGGAAACTAACTTTTGTCACGACTGTGTCAGCGTCCTCCCCTGTCACTGCTAATAGGTTTAGGAGACATGAGTTTAACTCCTATTGTCTCATGTTTTCTATGGAGCTTTCAAAATTTGGAAACAGTGGAAGTAACGTTGATGCAAAAAGTCCCCATTTCTGCTATATTTTGCATTGGAGTCTATATCCAATGATGAATGTCCAACCATAACACAGACATAACAGAAAGAGTAGATATGTAACATGTAACTTTGTCTTTAAACCCCTAACAGTTATGATCGTACTAATGGAAAGGTGGAGAAATTATTATATTAATGGAATGTATAAGATACATGCAATGTCTTGGATAGCAACATACTATTCATCTGACTGCAAGTTTTATTTCTCTAATAATCTATCAGCCTGGATATTTCCATATAGTCTTATAGACAGTTGGTAGCTGTTTTAGTGTGACAGTATACCCGCTTGCCTACAGGCCCTAGAGAACCAACAGTGTATATACAGTATATCACAGGTGCCCCTGTTACCCATGTCTCGGGTCGCAGGTGCACCAATGTGCTTCTCTGTTCCACTCCGTGGCAAATGCAGCCTCCAGCTGTTTGGCGAGCGTCCCCATCTCCTAGGACGCGCACGTGCCGGCTCTTTAGGATCTTCCTGTGTCCCCTAGCGGATCTCCGTGCATTGTGCCTTAGAGAAATCTTGTCTCCTGTCTACCTGTGCATTTATTGTGATTTCCCATTGTCACCTTGATTCAGAACCTGACTATGCTCCTCAGCTGCAAGCCCTGACCTTCTGTTTTATTCCTGACTCTGATCCTGTGTCGCTTGTCCTGACCTCCAGCCTGTCCACGACTCCATCTCAGCCTTGGACACCGCGCAAGCAAAGTTGCGCCTGTGGAGCGACCTGGTGGTGTCCCACCGCAGCAAGTCCAACTCACTTTGCGACAGGCTCTGTTGAAAACCAGGTGCCACTTAGACTCCGCTCCCAGAAGTTGGCTTATGTCATCACTCGCGGTGGTACAGTGGGTCCAGTGGTACCCCTGATCCTGACACAGGTAAGAAATTGAAATGCATTGATTAAAATGGCCCTCTACAGTATATTGAAATCTAGATAGTAGTCCATACATAGAATAAATAAAAACAACATTTCCATAATTTAATTATATAAATACTGCTCAGACAAAATAAAGGAAACAAAATTGGAAAGTTCTTTAGTGTTAGGTTTGCCCTATTTATTTTAGCAGGGCAGATTGTTTAATTTGCGCGTTTTTGGCACAAGTCAATGGAATTGCACAAAAATAGGTGCAAAACTATGGTGTCACAAAGATTCTTTCATGGAAGTAGGAAAAAAGGTGCAAAAAGATGCAAATTCACTAAAGACCTTAATTCTTCAAACACCAGATGTATTAAGCAGGAGTAACCAGTATGATACATCTGATCAACAGTAAAAAGCCAAGTAAATGTAATAAACAAAAGCACACAAAGCCAGACTTGTGATATAGGTGCTCAACAGTATTTCCAAGTCAATTATACCTCAGTAATATCAACCGGTCCAATTTGTGAATCAATTTCTCCTGCTGATGAGCAAGTAGAATAGAAATCATAGGCAATTAGCAAGACAACCTCTATAAAGGATTGATTTTATAAGGGGTGACAACAAACCCTTTCTCTGTTGTCATACTTTGTGGCTGTTGTTTAGATCACTTTTTCATTTTGCCATTGCTCTCAACCCTGGGCATCATGAGGTGATGCCTACAATCCACAGCCGTTGCTCAGGTAGTACAGTTCATCCAGGATGTCTTTATATTTTAATAATTTTAGAAATGTCTGGATAATTTATTTTTATGTCACGTGGCTAATAATACTAGTCCCGAAAACCCCTTCCCGATGGAGCGAAGCAGAGACAACAGAAAAGTTAAATGAATAATGGGGGGAAGTACGCCAGTAGGAAATCAATAATTTAGTGCCAGGACATTTAGTAATCTCTGCAGAGAACAATATACACAAGATTGCAAGAGGTACTGACCACAGAACAGAGAATATCCAGTTAACATTGTGTAGCACCTCCCTAAGACTGCAAACATTAAATGGTGTCCGGGGAAGAGCATTGGGAGCCCTATACCTTCTCCAATTTGTCTGGGCAACCACAGAGTTTGTAAAGTATAGACTTAATATGGCAAGGTCAGAACCGTTTTCACTTAAAAATCGTGGGAGGACGGACAGCCATACATCTTATTGCGATGCCAAAAGAGTACTACCTTCAGGACTATAGCTTCAAAATGTAACCAATCATCTTTCTGGGTAAAACCCAATAGGCACCAGCATAGTTGATAGATGCATAGAAAATAGAGGAAATCTGGATGGACATACCGGCATTGGTGACACCAAGAATCGGGCAATCCTATGCATATGGAATAACCTTGCATATAGAATTGGTGAACTAAGAATAACTAATTTAAATTGTTATTGGCTGCCAGGAATAGCGAGGTGTGAGACTCCTGAGCCACCCCCAGTCTTCAGACAATGAGGGTATGAGCAGGGCCGATTCTAGCATATTTGCTGCCTTAGGTGAATATTCAAATTCTGCTCCGCCTTTTTAGTAGCATAAACCTGTTCCAGTGCCCGCTCGCTGTTCAGTAAATGCTGAAATGTGATGGCAAGAAGATTAACGGCACCTGTCAACACAGGGTCCAGAGCATGGGGTAGATACCAGGAGACAGGCAAATATACCACAATATATGTAGAAGGCCATATGAAGGTAACACCCCAGGACTGGGACCGCTACCTCATCCTTTGTGCAAGGAGGAACAGGAGGAGCACTGCCAGAGCCCTGCAAAAAGACCACTAATATCTGTGTTGGACTGTAAGCAGGGAAATTGTTATTTGGCAGATTTGACATTGGCGCTCTGTGCACTTCACGGATGAGAACAGGTTCACACTGAGCGCATTTGACAAATGTGACAGTTTGGAGATATCGTGGATAGCATTCTGCTTTCTGCAACATCCTCCAGCATAACCAATTTGGCATGGGGAGGGGGGGGCAATAGTATGGGAAGGCATTTCTATGGAGGTACCCTGACTGCCATTAAGATCAAACCCATTGTGAGACCATATTCATATGCAGCAGGCCCTGCGTTCCTTCTGATGCATGACAATTCTAGGCCTCAGGCAGGTGTAGTGTCAGCCATTCCTGCATGATCAACAAATTGATGCTATGGACTGACCTGCCTGTTCTCCATGACCTAAATCCAATCAAGGACATTTGGTACATCATGTCTCCATCCATTGCATCCACCAACGCATCACGTACTGAGGTCATATCTTTGGTCTGGTTCCAATGATCAAATAATCAATTAAATTCTCACTTTACTCTGGCAATGCCCACGAGCACTAGATGTTTTTGTATTGTCCCTTCAGCAAAGGCTTTTCAATTCTGTAAACGTTTGTTCCTCTTTTTATTTATTTTGATGTGTATCCATATGCTTTAATAAAATTATGAATTTTTTGTAAATATCAGTTGTGAAATTCTGGATTTTTCTTGATGTAGTATGAAGTCAAAAACATGTAAAGCAGAACACATAGAACAGGGACAAGTCTTTCCAGAGACTATACAGAGGAATGGCACAACGGAAAGACTGCTCCTTTTGTGAACATAAAAAGTAAAAAGAAAAATTTCGGATCGCTCACCCAATCACCTAGTTGTCCTCCGGCACCTGTGTCCTTTGGTGTGCACGCCGTCAGATCCTTGACTGCTAAAATCTCCAAACTTTGCAAAAGGTAGTAGTAGGCGGCACTCAAGAAACCACACCGGAGTAGGTGCAAGCATGTTCTTTTTATTGGGCTTCAGTCGTGCATCAGTACATGGATAAAAAAACGCGTAAGATCGACTTAGTCATGATCTACACGTTTCTAAACGTCGAAACGCGTCGATCTTACGCGTTCTTTTTATCCATGTACTGATGCACGACTGAAGCCCAATATAAAGAACATGCTTGCACCTACTCCGGTGTGGTTCTCCTGAGTGCCGCCTACTACTACCTTTTGCAAAGACATGCTCCTGTTAGTACGTGTATTGGACCCTCCTGGTTTGTGTTTAAAATAACTGAAGGAAATAACTGAAGACCTAACAGAGATGTGAACTGGCCCTAGATAAATTAGTAAAGCTGCCCTTGAGCATTTGACATTCTATGTCTTCAGAATTAACCTGTCTATGGGGGACTGTATTATTATTTCTGCTTGTCAAATTGTCTCATTTTTGCGACTTTTTCATATTTGCGATTTTTTGCGACTTTTCACCTGTCGTTTTTCAAGTACGCTGTTCTGCACCTTGTGCAGTGTGTCTTATGTATCTTAGTTTCCCAGATGTTCCGTTCAACATTTCACTTGTGTATCACTTTTTTGCCTTTTTTGCGACTTTAAAGTGCAAATCTGCACCTGGTCCAGGGCAGGTGCAAAGGAAGGTTTTTTTCATAGACCCGTTAACATGTAAATTGGAATAATTTCACATGCTTTAAATGTTTCACATTTTGCACAGTAACCTCTTTAGTAAAAATTCTGAAATTTTTTGCTTTTTAAAAAATGTGGTTACTTCTAAGGGTGAGGCCACACATAGAGGTTTATTGCGTTTTTTTAAGCATTTTGAAACTAATTACAACAGCTGAGGAGAGGTGATTTGCCTTATTTCATTGCTGTTAACATTTGTATTTACAAAACGCACTATAATGCAAATGTTAAAAGTAATTAGTCGTGGCTTATGTCCATATGATTTGAGACATTTGAACAAAAAGTCTCAAAAACAAGGCAAAATTTGGCGTCTGCCAGGATAGGAAAAACGGAAAATGTATCACAAGTAAAAAGACAGGATCATAAATAAGGTGCAAAAACTAGCCGCCAAAAGTCTCTAAAATGCACCTCAGAGAGACCAAACTATGATACATGTGCCCCTATTACTTCTTGCAGATTATTAACTCCTGTTGGCTCTTTTTAGTCATGTTTTCATGAAATCCCATGGTGTATATTTAAGCCAGGCGGCCGAGCGAAAACCCGACGGATTCGGAAAAACCGCCGCATTTAAGACAATAAAAGTGTCGCTTGGGACGCGCTTACCTTCACTTGGTCCGGTTCGGTGAAGTTGAGTGCGTTCAGATGCTTTTCAGCGCAGCAGCGCCACCTGGTGGACGACGGAGGAACTACCTTGATGAATCCCAGCCGGACCCGAATCCACCGCAGAGAACGCGCCGCTGGATCGCGAACGGACCGGGTAAGTAAATCTGCCCCATTTTTTTACTAGGAAAAGCTGCCGTATGGAACTAATACTTGGGTATGGTCTGTCAATATTCAACAACCGACATATAAAGCTCTGTTTACTTATAGGAGACATTGGGGCTCATTTACTAAGGGTCCACAGAGTGCATTTTCGTCAGATTACCCGACGATTTACGTTTTGCGCTGCATTTGCACAGGATGTTCTGGCGCACACGATTGGATTTTGGCGCATCGGCGCCGGCTTACACGTGACACAAATTGGGGGGCGGGCCATCGGACAATGTGCGGGATTTAATATTTCGCAAGACACGCACTTACATGCACTGGGGAGAAGAAGGTGAACTCCGGCGGACCTCGGCGGGGAAGCGACGGATGCAGGAACTCGGGTTCACGAGCTCCGTGAATTGTGCCGGACTTCATCCTCATCGGACCGTCTGAATCGGGGATCGCGACAGCATCAAGTAAGTAAATTTGTCCCATTGTGTCAAGTTTTTTTACATGGTGCCTTGTGCCATCATCTAAAATTTGCCATATCTACCCCATGTATGTATCTGATCACATAAAATCACAGCAGCCTCCGTGGAGTATGGGGAGGACTAGAAGTCCATGAAGGCTGCTGTGATTTCATGTGATCAGAGACATACACAGGGTAGATTTAGCAAATCCTTTTACAGACTAAAGGATCTTAGATGACATCACCCTGATCACATGACTTGAAGTGCCAAATAGTGAGAAGGCATAACACATGGGGTGGAGGACATTGGAGGGGCCGGCCGAGAGGGACACGAGAAGGGCTCTAAGGGAACCTGTCACTAGCTGTATTTGTGAAAATGTGGGGACAGGTTCCCTTTAAATCTTTGAAAGGAAAAATATTTACTTTGACAAAATTTAACCTACTTGTGCACCCTAAATTCTTAGGACATCGAGTGACGTGTATTTTTTTCATAACACATTGATAAAGGCTTTGTCGTTGCAGTTGGACACTAAAATTAGCCTGAATGTGACATTGAAGTTAGATTGCAGAATGACTAGTTTGTATATAGGAGGAAGTAATTGGTTACAATAATCAGTAGAAGGAGAATGAATCAGAGCTCCAATAAGAGTTTTGGCCTTTACACACCAAGAAAAGTTCAGATTATGCAGTTGTTTGCTTAAATTACACCATGGGATTTCATGAAAACAGAACTAAAAAGAGCCAACAGGAGTTAATCTGCAAGAAGTAATAGGGGCACATGTATCATATTTTGGTCTCCTGAGGTGCATTTTTAGAGACTTTTGGCGGCTAGTTTTTGCACCTTATTTATGATCCTGTCTTTTTACTTGTGATACATTTTCCGTTTTTCCTATCCTGCAGACGCAAATTTTGCCTTGTTTTTGAGACTTTTTGTTGCAAATGTCTCAAATCCCATAGGGACATAAGCCGCTCACTATTACTTTTAACATTTGCATTATAGTGCGTTTTGTAAATACAAATGTTAACACAATGAAATAAGGCAAATCACCTCTCCTCAGCTGTTGTAATTAGTTTCAAAATGCATTAAAAACGCAATTAAACCTCTATGTTGGGCCTCACCCTTAGAAGTACCACATTTTTTTAAAAAAGCAAAAATTTCAGAATTTTTACTAAAAGGTTACTGTGCAAAATGTGAAACATTTAAAGCATGTGAAATTATTCCAATTTACATGTTAAATCGGGTCTATGAAAAAACCTTCCTTTGCACCTGCCCTGGACCAGGTGCAGATTTGCACTTAAAAAGTCGAAAAATAGGCAAAAAAGTGATACACAATGAAATGTTGAACGGAACATCTGGGAAACTAAGAATAGACACACACTGCACAAGGTGCAGAACAAGGCGTACTTGTAAAACGACAGGTGAAAAGTCGCAAAATTCGCAAATATGACAAAGTCGCAAAATAGACAATTTGACAAGCAGAAATAATAATACCTGTCCCCCATAGACAGGTTAATTCTGAAGACATAGAATGTCAAATGCTCAGGGGCAGCTTTACTAATTTATCTAAGGGCCAGTTCACATCTCTGTTAGGTCTTCAGTTATTTCCTTCAGTTATTTTTAAACCAAACCAGGAGTGGTCCAATACACGTACTAACAGGAGCATGTCTTTGCAAAAGGTAGTAGTAGGCGGCACTCAGGAGAACCACACCGGAGTAGGTGCAAGCATGTTCTTATATTGGGCTTCAGTCGTGCATCAGTACATGGATAAAAGAACGCGTAAGATCGACGCGTTTCGACGTTTAGAACGTGTAGATCATGACTAAGTCGATCTTACGCTTTCTTTTTATCCATGTACTGATGCACGACTGAAGCCCAATAAAAGAACATGCTTGCACCTACTCCGTGTGGTTCTCTGGTGCCGCCTACTACTACCTTTTGCAAAGTTTGGAGATTTTAGCATTCAGGATCTGACGGCGTGCATCACCACAGGACACAGGTGCAGGAGACAACTAGTGATTGGGTGAGCGATCCGAATTTTTCTTTTTACTTTTTATGTTTCACACAAAAGGAGCATGTCTTTCCGTTGTGCCATTCCCTCTGTATAGTCTCTGGAAAGACTTGTCCTGTTCTATGTGTTCTGCTTTACATGTTTTGACTTCATACTACATCAAGAAAAATCCAGAATTTCACAACTGATATTTACAAAAATTCATAATTTTATTAAAGCATATGGATACACACAAAATAATAAAAAGAGGAACAAACGTTTACAGAATTTAAAGCCTTTGCTGAAGGGAAATACAAAATATCTAGTGCACGTGGGCATTGCCGAGTAAGTGAGAATTTAATGTGATTATTTGATCATTGGAACCAACCAAAATATGACCTCAGTACGTGATGCGTTGGTGGATGCAATGGATGGAGACATGATGTACCAAATGTCCTTGATTGGATTTAGGTCATGGAGAACAGGCAGGTCAGTCCATAGCATCAATTCGTTGATCATGCAGAATGGCTGCCACACACTAGCACCTCCGAGCCTAAATTGTCATGCATCAGAAGAAACGCAGGCCCTGCTGCATATGAATGGTCTCACATGGGTTGATCTTAATGGCAGTCAGGGTACCTCCATAGAAATGCCTTCCCATACTATTGCCCCCCCCTCCCCTATGCCAAATTGGTTTATCTGGAGTTTTGCAGAAAGCAGAATGCTATCCACGATATCTCCAAACTGTCACATTGTCAAATGCGCTCAGTGTGAACCTGTTCTCATCCGTGAAGTGCACAGAGCGCCAATGTCAAATCTGCCAAATAACAATTTCCCTGCTTACAGTCCAACACAGAATTAGTGGTCTTTTTGCAGGGCTCTGGCAGTGCTCCTCCTGTTCCTCCTCGCACAAAGGATGAGGTAGCGGTCCCAGTGCTGGGTGTTACCTTCATATGGCCTTCTCCATATCTTGTGGTATATTTGCCTGTCTCCTGGTATCTACCCCATGCTCTGGACCCTGTGTTGAAAGGTGCCGTTAATCTTCTTGCCATCACATTTCAGCATTTACTGAACAGGGAGCGGGCACTGAACAGGATTAGGCTACTAAAAGGGAGCAGAATTTTAATATTCACCTCAGGCAGCAAATATGCTAGAATCGGCCCTGCCCATCCCCTCATTGTCTGAAGACTGGGGGTGGCTCAGGAGTCTCACACCTCGCTATTTCGCAGCAATAACATTTAAAATTAGTTATTCTTAGTTCACCAATTCTATATGCAAGGTTATTCCATATGCATAGGATTGCCCGATTCTTGGTGTCACCATTGCCGGTATGTCCATCCAGATTTCCTCTATTTTCTATGCATCTATCAACTATGCTGGTGCCTATTGGGTTTTACCCAGAAAGATGATTGGTTACATTTTGAAGCTATAGTCCTGAAGATAGTACTCTTTGGCATCACAATAAGATGTATGGCTGTCCGTCCTCCCACGATTTTTAAGTGAAAAGGTTCTGACCTTGCCATATTAAGTCTTACTTTACAAACTCTGTGGCTCCCAGACAAATTGGAGAAGCATAGGGCTCCCAATGCTCTTCCCCGGACACCATTTAATGTTTGCATCTTAGGGAGGTGCTACACAGTTAACTGATATTCTCTGTTCTGTGGTCAGTACCTTCTTGCAATCTTTTATATTGTTCTCTGCAGAGATTACTAAATGTCCTGGCACTAATATTGATTTCCTACTGCGTACTTCCCCCCATTATTCATTTAACTTTTCTGTTGTCTCGCTTCGCTCCACGGGAAGGGGTTTTCGGGACTAGTATTATTAGCCACGTACATAAAAATAAATTATCCAGACATTTCTAAAATTATTAAAATATAAAGCATCCTGGATATAACTGTACTACCTGAGCAACGGCTGTGGATTGTAGGCATCACCTCATATGCCCAGGGTTGAGAGCAATGGCAAAATGAAAACGTGATCTAACAACAGCCACAAAGTATGACAACAGAGAAAGGGTTTGTTGTCACCCCTTATAAAATCAATCCTTTATAGAGGTTGTCTTGCTAATTCCCTATGATTTCTATTCTACTTGCTCATCAGCAGGAGAAATTGATTCACAATTGGGACCGGTTTGATATTACTGAGGTATAATTGACTTGGAAATACTGTTGAGCACCTATATCACGGTCTGGCTTTGTGTGCTTTTGTTTATTACTTTTACTTTGGCTTTTTACTGTTGATCGATGTATCATACTGTTACTCCTGCTTAATACTCTGTGTTTGAAGATTAAGGTCTTTAGTGATTTGCATCTTTTTGCACCTTTTTTCCTACTTCCATGAAAGAATCTTTGTGACACCAAGTTTGCACCTATTTGTGCAATTCCATTGACTTGTGCCAAAAACGCGCAAATTAAAACATCTGCCCTGCTAAAATAAATAGGGCAAACACAAACTAAAGAACTTTCCAATTTTGTTTCTTTTATGTTGTCTGAGCAGTATTTATATAATTAAATTATGGAAATGTTTTTTTTTATTTATTCTATGTTGGACTACTATCTAATTTCAATATACTGGTGAGGGCCATTTTATCAATGCATTTCAATTTCTTACACTTTGTCATGATCAGGGGTACCACTGGACCCACTGTAACCACCGCGAGTGATGACTAAGCCAACTTCTGGAGCGGAGTCTAAGTGGCACCGGTTTTCAACAGAGCCTGTCGCAAAGTGAGTTGGACTTGCTGCGGTGGGACACCCACGGTCGCTCCACAGGCGCAACTTTGCTTGCGCTGTGTCCCAAGGCTGAGATGAGTTCGTGGACAGGCGGAGGTCAACAAGCGACACAGGATCAGAGCAGGAATAAACAGAAGGTCAGGGCTGTCAGCTAGGAGCATAGTCAGGTTCTGAATCAAGGTGAACAATGGAAATCACAATAAATGCACAGGTAGATACGGAGACAAGATTTCTCTAAGGCCAATGCACGAGATCCGCTAGGGGACACAGAATCCTAAAGAGCCGGCACGTGCGCGTCCTAGGAGATGGGGACTCTCGCCAAACAGCTGGAGCTGCTTTGCCACAGTGGAACGAGAAGCACATGGTGCACCTGCGACCCGAGACATGGTTAACAGGGGCACCTGTGATATACTGTATATACAACCGTAGTTCTCTAGGGCCTGTAGGCAAGGTGTATACTGTCACACTAAAACAGCTACCAACTGTCTATAGACTATATGGAAATATCCAGGCTGATAGATTATTAGAGAAATAAAACTTGCAGTCAGTGAATAGTATTTGCTATCAGAGACATGCATGCCAGGCTCAAACGCTCTTTGGGGCTTGAAAAATTACAGGACCTTGTTCATGAATCTCTCTTTTCACTTTTTCTATATTTATATTACATCCTTTTTTTAGTTAGAGTTCAAGCAATTGATGTTATTATTGAGCCACTCGGCTGCCATTTGTTGACTGGCCCTTTGCATGATCATATATAATTTCAGAATGACACAGAGGTGTTTGTTTGTGGTTGGAGACAGTTATTGTGTGTTTTTATGTATTTTTTTGCAAAGTACAGTTCTTTCTCCCCCTCCTAATGGAAAGTCTGGAGGTGGTAGTGAAAGCATATCTCACTGATATTTCATACATCTCACCACAGTCATGATAAAGTTCCACTTCCTGCTCTAAAGTATGCATATAAGATGTTATATTTCTATTACTAAGCTGTTACAATAAAGGAAAATTGCCATTAAACTGCAGTTTAAGTAAAGCCGGGTACACTGCTTTACTTCATTTCTACATAATAAGTATTTGTGGTCATTAATAGTAATTCCTTCATTTATACAGAGCTCACAAATTATGCAGCGCTACACAGTGCTTGCCAAATCAGTTCCTGTCCCCATGGGGCTCACAACCTAATCAACCTACCAGTATCTTTTGGAGTGTAGGAGGAAACCAGAGGACCCGGAGAAAACCCACGCAAATACTGAGAGAACATACAAACTGTTTGCAGATGTTGACCTAGATGGATGATGGACCCCAGCGCTGTAAGGCTGTAGTGCTACCCACTGAGCCATTGTCCTGTGGCACATATAGATGCCTATATGCCTGGTTTGATCAGTAAGATGTGTGAAAGGGCTCATTCAGATGGGCGTGTGCTTTGCATGTCCGCAAAAAATGCATACTTTAGACATACACATTAAGACCTAGACACCTTTAAACATGTAAACCTATGGTTATTAAGTGATTAGATGTTACATTTGTGTTTACCTTGTATAGTATTACCTGGAAGTCCTATCTTAAAACTGTGACCATGATTTTTTTTATTCCTAATTATCCAGGTTAGTAGTCAGTAGAGACAGAAAAGAGTATCAAGAGAAATTGTAACAAGGGTCCTATTCCTGTAGGCCCATGTAACTGTGATGCTTCAAAAATGCCATGTGTGTTACAACACAGTTAGTTTCTCGAGACAACTACCGGTACATGTTTGTTAGTTGTTTACTAGTTACTGAAAAATTTCACAAGGAAGCAATAAATAGAAAATCCACCAGAAACGTATCAATAAGTTACGTTTCTCTCAAAACTGAGAACCTCAGCTGCTGCCCTCAAACACTTGCAGTCATTACAACTTTCAGAAGTTTATGAAACCAAGGCCAAGATAAAGCACTTTCACCCAGACAATACATCTACTGGTAGCGAAATAGATTCAGTGCCATAATGAGAGATTCATGAGTGTAGCTTGAAGAGTAAGCCATGCTTTTCAAGGTCTCTGCAACATGTTTTCTGAAGTTCTGCAAGTGAAAACTGTGATAGTGAGTTAGCATAATCTGAAAGACGTCCTAATAAAGTTTTCTCTAGGTTTTTACCAAGACAAGTTCTCTCTGGGGAAGTGAAACTACTGCCATAAGTTCACATGTGCTTACTTTGCTATGTATGAAAATTAATTCAGTGTAAGTATTAGACATATCTTACTATAGAATGCACCCCAGATTAAGTAATCCAAAAAATAGGGAAAATATATTTGACACCAATTAAAAATTACCTGTTGGTCACACACAAGCACAGCTCTGCTATATCTATTCACTCACACACAGCTCTGTTACAACCATTCACTTACACACCTTGTGCTACTTTCACTCACTCAGGTCTGCTACATACAGTAAATCCACACAAATGAACACACTCAGCACTGATCCATCCATTCATTCACACACAGACACTTCTTATTCATACCCGGATACAACCTCTTCTCTGGACCCATCCCCTGGCAACATGGAAGGGTTTAAGGACCTTGCAGTGATGCAGGAAGGAAGCTCTTCTCTTTTGGAGATTGGGTGAAATGTTTTGCCAGCTCTTCACCCGATCTCCAGGAAAGTGTTCAGGAGGGTCTGGCACACATACTGTATGTATGTATGTGTGTATTTCTGCTGTATTCATGTGTGAATATGCTCTATGTTTCTGCATTGTGTGTACATGCTGTATTTGTGTGTTGTTATGTACAGTCATGGCCATAAGTTTTGAGAATGATACAAATGTTAATTTTTACAAAGTCTACTGCATCAGGTTTTATAATGGCAATTTGCATATACTCCAGAATGCTATAAAGAGTGATCAGCTTATCAGAAATTAATTGCAAAGTCAATATTTGCCTAGAAAATTAACTTTTCCCCCATTGCAGGCCTACCTTAAAAGGAGCAGCTAACATAATTTCAATGATTGCTCCATTAACACTGGTTGTGGGTGTTGATGAGGACAGGGCTGGAGATCAATCTATCATGATTAAGTAACAATCACACTACTGGACACTTTAAAAGGAGGCTGGTGCTTGGCATCATTGTTTCTCTTCTGTTAACCATAGTTATCTCTAACAAAAACTGCACAAAACTGGCCTAACAGGGAAGAGTATCACAGTTAGAAAGATTGCACCTCAGTCAACAATCTATGGCATCATCAAGTAATTCAAGGAGAAAAACAAAAACCAACAAATTGTGACAAAATGCAATCATTGATTGTGCAAGAATGGACTGCTATCAGTCAGGATTTGGTCCAGAAGTTGATTGAGAGCTGCCAGGGAGAATTGCATAGGTCCTGAAGAAGAAGGGTCAAAACTGCAAATATTGACTTGCTGCATTAACTCATTCTGTCAATAAAAGCTTTTGTTACTCATAATATGATTGCACTTGTATTTCTGTATGTGACACACATAAAAACCAGAGGGCAACAGATCATGTGAAAATTTAATATTTGTGTCATTCTCAAAACTTATGGCCATGACTGTAGTAAACTAGGCAGTATTTACAGAGTATTAAAGGGGTGCTTAGATTATCATGGTACAAGGTTTAACTACACTTTCATTTAACTTCTGAAAATTTCACTTATATCTGACACAGAAAAAGAGAGATGAGACAGATCAGATTCATAAGATGGATATAATTTGTAAAGTGCTACAGAATTTGATGGTGCTATATAAACATAGATTATTATTATTAAGACACAATGAAACATTGCTCTGCTATTTTACCTATAAAACACATAGTCAGCTCTGCTATCAAGACCTCTTCTTGTCCGTAGAGTTTCTAGCTGCTCTGCACACTGCTGCTGGACAGGAAGTGCCTCTGTCTGTAGTGCTCTCTGCCTCCTTCCCCTCCCCCTGCAGTACAAGAAAAGCTATTCCTGACAGAGGATCTGCTGACCGTAGTCAGAAGTTTATGGTCGTATTCAGGGTCAACCAAAATGTTAACAGGAAGACTGACACAGACAGGTTGAAATTATATCTTATTATGTATTTTTGCTTATAACATTGAATTAGATAATGTGTTAATTTGTTATCCTGAACATATTTAAGAATGATGTCTTCTTGAAACTATCCCTTTAAACAAGAAGTATGTCTGTGTTCAGTACTTAAAGGAACCTTTCAACAGAAACCTTCAAGATCATGTTTCTTTCATGGTTCTGCATGGTTGCATCATCCAGAAAATCAACTTTGACGTAAGATATATTGGCTGTATACAGCCTTTGAGGCAGAGAGCTCAGCACCGAAGTCAAGCTCTCCCTGCTTCTGAATGCCTCCTCCACTGTAATCAACATCCCTGTGTCTTAGAATATTACTAGCTAAATCTCCTGATGATTAGTGCAATCACATCAATGGTGATGACTTCAATGCCGAGTACTCTGCCTCTCTGACTTACAACCAATTTACATCTTACTTCGAAGTAAATTTACTGGATAATGCCAGTACAAGGGCCCAAGAAAGAGAAGTGATTTGGGTTCCAGCTGTGTGACCATGTGTACATATATATATTTGTGTGTGCAATTGATGTATGCTAAAACAGACAGGACGCTTGTATCTGGCTAATTCTGGCATTTCTCAATGGCATTAGGTGGATTCATGACTGTTGAGATGTGGGTTCTTCTGGCTGTTAAAAAAGGTCTTCACTTAGGCTTCAGGTCAAAAAAAGACTTGTATTTATTTGAGCAAAAATAAACAAAACATAGCAAGAACAAACATGCGGATAATTCAGGTGTTATGTTGCAGCTACTTTGGAACAAGCAGGTCCAGGATAGTCAGCTCAGACACTCTGAACTAGAGTCGATCTATGTACACACAGGTGTGACACGCATTCTCACATTGGGGCAGATTTACTTACCCGGTCCAGTTGCGATCCAGCGGTGCGTTCTCTGATGCTGATTTGGTTCTGCCAGGATTCACTAAGGTCGTGTGCCCGATATCCACTGGGCGTTGCTGCTGCGCTGAAGTCCGCCTTAGTTCACCTTCTCCGTCTCGGTGTAGGTGAGTGCTATTCTTGCAACACAAATTTTTTTTAAAATTCTGTGTCTTTTCTGAATCCGTCGGGTTTTCCGATGGCCACACCCCCTGATTTCTGTTGTGTGAAAGCCGGGCGCCAATGCGGCACAATACGATCGCGTGCACCAAAATCCTAGGGCAATTTGGTGGAAAAATTCAGGAAACCCGGCGGAAAAACGCAATTCAGACCCTTAGTAAATGTGCCCCATTGTGTTTTGACCTGCATTTTCTTTGTGTTTAAAAAGCATTACAACAGCTGAGGAGAGGTGATTTGCCCAATTACATTACTGTTTACATTTGTTAACACAGTGTTAGCGCATGCACTAACAAAACATATTTGTTAATGCATTGTTAACATTAGCATTTTGTAAACTCAAATGTTAACAGTAATGTTATTAGGCAAATCACTTTTCCTCAGCTGTTGTAATAGGTTTCAAAACCCAATGAAAACGCAACCAAAATGGAACTTGTAAATACGTCCTCAAGGCCGTTTTTGTTGCGTTTCTTTTGCGATTTCGAATGTGTTGAAAATACGTGTGTTTTTACGTATGTGTTTTTAAACAGTTTGCTTGCAATGCTTGATGTGCGTTAATTGCATGTAGCTGTGTCTCTTGGAATTTGTAAAAACACAGTGATCATCTCAATGCTGTTTTTGCGTTTCTAAACGCAGACCACAAACACATTCGTTTTCCAAAAACGCTTGGAAAAACTCAATGAAAACACACCGTAAAAATGCAGACAAAAAACTCCACGTTCAGACACTTTAACCAAAAACCCATTGAAATAGCAAATATGCAAATCTAATGCGTTTTTCAAGAATGCAAAAACACATTGAAAAAAATGCAACAAAAACACCAGGTGTGTCACTGGCCTAGATAGGTACACCTTTGGGTTGCACCTTTCATAACAAATATCACAAATAAGATAAATTTTACACATAAATAAAGCATCACAATACAGTCTGTCTCAATCTAACACAATCTTCACAGGTAACCAAATCATTAGAGATACAAATACATATAGCATGGCTGCAGCTCTGCATCACCAGGCTATATTACCCCAGCACACCCTCAGGTTTTGCCCACACAGGTAAGATGCAGGTAATGTTGAGTGGTGAATGTTGAACTGGTTTGTCTGTTGAAATAATGGTGGACAGAGACAAAGGTTTGCTGGCCCGCCGGAGGAGAAAGGTACAAGTACACAGACAAACACATATTTCACTAGACACCTCTCAAAGAAGTTTGTGATGAAAGATATTTGCAAAATTTAAAGGTTTTGTTCAGTCACATATGATGTGTGATCTGGGATAAGTCAGGATGTCTAGGATCTAAGTGTATAGACGTTCTACAGAAGCAGCACCTTCATCCTGGGTAGGCCGGTGTATTTCGAGGCATTCCAGCGGACTTCAGCGCAGCAGCGCCACCTGGTGGACGGCGGAGGAACTGCATTGATGAATCCCGGCCGGACCCGAATCCAGCGCAGAGAACGCGCCGCTGGATCGCGAACGGACCGGGTAAGTAAATCTGCCCCATTGTGTCTTGACCTGCGTTTTCATTGCGTTTGAAACGCATACACAACAGCTGAGGAGAGGTGATTTGCCTAATGACATCGCTGTTAACATTTCCGTTTACTAAACGCATTGTAAACGCGATGTTAACGCATGTGTAAACAACGCGTTAACGCATGCGTTGTGTTAACGCGTGCGTTAACATTGCATTTACAAACATAAACGGTAATGTAATTAGGCAAATCACCTCTCATCAGCTGTTGTATATGCGTTTCAAACGACCAAAACGCAACGTGTGAACGCGCCCTCAGGCAAACCCCCCTCCCATTTGCGTTTTGGATGCATAAAAAAATGCAAGAAAAATGCCACGTGGGAAAGTGCTCTGAGGACGCATTCACACATTGCACTTTGGTTGTGTTTTCATTGCATTTAACACACATTACAGCTGAGGAGATTTACATTACTATTTACATTTGTTTAGGCAATGTTAAGACATGCGTTAACAAAACAGTCAGGATGTCTAGGATCTAAGTGTATAGACGTTCTACAGAAGCAGTCTTCCAGAAGATACTCAAGATCCTTTGATTTGAGAAGTACACCTAGATGAAAATTTAGTAATTTGTAGGGCTACGCTAGGGAAGATCTGAAATATTATACAGGCAGCCCCCATGTTACGAACAAGAAAGGTTCTGTACGGTTGTTCTTAAGCTGAAGTATAACCCCAGACAAAGTAAACTAGGATTTTCATAATTTTGGGAATATGGATTAACAACGAAGCTTCATTGCAGACACCTTTGATATCTGTTACAGTTGACCATCGCAGCCTGGGGCTAAAGCTAAGTAAATTAACAGAATCCACAGGGTTTCACCAAAGGTCACAGTGGGTAGTGAGGTCTGTTTGTAACTTGGGGTTGTATGTAAGTGTGCTGTTCTATTAAAGTGTATATCAGTTTTACCTTTTTTTTTAAGTTTTATAGTACTCTTATCATTTACATTACCAAGAGTTAGCATCTCAAAGCTTAAGGCCAAAACCCATTGTAAGTGGACCAAGAAAACATGCTGATAATCACAACTATTTCTTATTTCTCATGTTCAGTTTTTTTTTTTCGTTCTGAATGTGTAATATATGCACACAAAATATGATAGATTTCTGGAAATGCAAATTATGTAGAAGTTCTCAGAAACTGTATGGATTGCCAGCCAGGATGCTACACTTCAAAGTCTTTAAATCAAATGCTTCCTTTGAGGTATGCTTCTTTCTGCTCAAGGAACTGTTCAGAGTACACTATGTGAGGTTTCGTTCTGGCAGACACAATTTAGAGCAGGATTCTAAGAGATTCTTGGCTCTGTGAGTGATAGATCCAGGAAGGCAACCAAGTCTATGACAAGGACAATCTGTTCTCGGAGGTGGACATCTTTTATTCAGCGACATTTGAAGAATAATGGGTCCATATGGATGCCGGCCGCCTCGTTTTCCATCTATAATGATAGACTTGCAACTAAAATGTATTTGTATCTCTTTCATTTTATAGTATTTTTACAGCATAAACTTCTACAAGGTCATAACAGGGGAACAGATTACATCAATGGTTGCAGGCACTATAGAACTTATTCTGATCAACTACATCACATGTTACATACTGAACTAACCCTTACATAGTTGTCCAATGATTACATACTATGAATGCATACATAACACTTTTATTTAAATATATCCAGTTTCTCTGGAGTCTGCATTTCTTATTTGATTGAGATTGAGACCATTTTTGCACCTCCTTAACTTTTTACCTGCACTTGTTAAATCTGTACATCAGCATACCAGGCTTACCATGCCAACTTTCCTTCCTACTTTTCAAAGTTTTGCACATATAGCTACTATTTCTTTTTTATGTACAGGCGGTTGCCTACTTAAGTACACATGACTTACAGATGACCCCTCTGCCTATTGTGACCTCTGGTGAACCTCTGGTTGTGTTAGGTTAGTCTCAGGCTGCAATGATCAGCTGTAAGGTGTCTGTTATGAAGATTCATTGATAATCCTTGGTCCCATTACAGCAAAAATTCTGTAAATCAAATTGTCACTGGGGCAAAAAAATTTTGTCTGGAGCTACAATTATAAAATATACAATTCCGACTTGCAACCAAATTCAACTTAAGAACAAACCTAAAAAACCTATTTTTTACTTAACCCGGGGAGTCCCTGTATATGAATTGCTTGTATATATTTTTTTGGTAAGCAGTTCACTTTCTATACAATTTCGATTCAGCTTATCAACAATATTTTCTTTGGTTCTACATGACCTCTGTTGAGAATGCTGTTAGTGGGCAAAGCTGTATGTGGTTTAGTGTCTATTTCAGGGATCATTTCTTTGACAGATGGTTGCATAAAGCTTGCATTGAAAGGGCTTAAACTTAAATCAAAATTCCAAGGTAATATTGCTTAAGTATACCCAACATTGCTTGCAGCTAGTGAGTAATGAGAACCTGGCATTTTGTAAACAGGTTAGTGGAGTGCCAGGTTTGTCTTTCTATTCATTCTCAAAGCTGGTATCCAAGTTACGCAACTAACAGACACACCTTGCAGATGGCCTTTTAAAAGAGGGAGAGAACCACATTCCACCAACTTATGGGAAGCCTTGGTAAGTTTGCACAGTGTCGCAATGGCATGTCTGTGCCAACCTGCTTTAAAATGTTTTGTTGTTGTACAAGGATAAGATCTGCATAGAAATGCATATCACAAAGGTCAGGGCGATGGAAGAATAAGAACTTATAAAGCAATACACCTTCAGGTTTGTATAAATTATATTAACAGTTGATTACACATAGGTTTATTGCATTTACCTGTTCATTCTTCACGTTATATGAGGTTCTAAATGGAACCACAGACCTTAGTTGAAAGTATCATGGTAATAGATATGAAGCCAAGGCTCCACCAAAAACGATATAAATGATAAGAAAATGAACCAGAACTTTGACTTAGAGGAGCACATTTACTTACCCAGTCCTGTCGCGATCCCCGCTGTGCGTTGTCGGACGATCATGGACTTCGGCGCGATTCTCTAAGATCGTGCTCCCGATTTCCTGTATGTGGTGCTTCCCCGCTCAGTTCCGCCGGAGTTCACCTTCCTCTTCCTGGTGCATGTAAGTGCTGATCTTGCGACACAATTTAAATGTAAAATCCATCGCTCAGTCTGAATCCGTCAAATCTTCCGACAGCCCACCACCCCCGATTTCTGTCACATGAAAGCTGGCGCCGATGCCGCAAAATCTGATCACGTGCGACACAATCCCCTTCTAAATGCCTGTCCCAGCAGCGTGCTCTCCGAAAACGTCGCAAAGCCCGATGGAAATGCGGCCATGGGACCCTTAGTAAAAAGCTCCAGTGTAAGGCTTAACAGAAAAGTGCCAAGGTTTTCCAAAAGCAGGTGAAGATTTATATGCTGCATTGTGTCTTGATTTCTACCACAAAGCAGGACAACTAGTAGGGGGTATACAAGTAAACAAGACTATAGACTCAGCAAATTTATGATCCAGTGTCAATGTGTAAGGTGCAGAAATTAGACAGGTTTAGTAATTCTATCCCAATATTTATACCCACTATTTTACAACTGAAAATGACATAACATGAGTAAACAGACAACCCTCTGCACATCAACCCCGCCTTATGTGACTTTGTTGAGAAATCAGAGACTCTTCAATTCTATCTATTAATTAATGATTCAACCTACGGTATATTATATGCATGAATATGCAACTGTTCAAAATATAGCATGCAAATTATCTGATGTTTAAAAAAGTGCATCTAATTAATAAAGATTAATAAACAATAAGTAGACAAGAGGAGAAGACACTATGGTGAGCACTGGATGGCCTTCTGGCCTTCATTGAATTAAGTTCCCATTTGCTGCAGCAGTATAACTTTAAGGAAATACAGTTTATACACTTCATATTCAATGCTCACTCTATCTGTTTTTCAGTTGTGGGAGATCTGGACTTCACTGTGCCTAGTTCCCAAGGTCTTCCTGTGCTGGTGACCGTTGGTTATGAAGGGTTAGGCGATGCTGCTGCAAAGATACTCCTAACATGCTCAGGCATCTTTCGGTGAGAAAGGTACCTTTTATTAACAGTTCAGACAAGGATAGGGCCCATATGTTACATAGATACTGGGACAGTATTATCATTCTGTTTATGAATCTTGTCATATGTTGAAATTAAAAAATGTATGTGCCAGATATAAAAGGGGCTTAGACAGTTTCAGAAACTTTTATGGCTAGTATGTAAGTCAACTAATAGGTGCAAAGTACGACTAGACAGTCTTCCACTGCACCAGATTCACCATCCAGAATCAGACACAGTGATACACCTGGTGCAGCATAAGACTGATAAATTTGCCCCACTGTGTGCCC
The DNA here is from genome assembly GCA_019512145.1 of Engystomops pustulosus. Taxonomy (NCBI): domain Eukaryota; kingdom Metazoa; phylum Chordata; class Amphibia; order Anura; family Leptodactylidae; genus Engystomops; species Engystomops pustulosus. Next base: position 74,774,274 of record CM033643.1, on the reverse strand, counting down.
TCTGAAGCACCACAAGGGTGCCAGCCACCACTGGGAGGAGGAAGACGGCACCCAGAAGCTGCCAGGCTTGCTCTATTATTACTTTTGATTTCTTGAAAACTAATAATGAAATTACATTGTGAAACAATTCTGATGCATTAACAACCGGTGCAACTGGAAGTGAATTAATTTCTAATTGAACCTGATTTTAAGATCATGAGTCAGCTACATTTTATTCAACATTACACTTTGCTCTCAACTGTTACCTTCATCTATCTATGCTTCAGTATGTAACCTTGTTGACCTCATTCTAAAAACATCCTTCTCCTTGTAACTATTTTCTGACCTTTAACCTCTCATCTATTAGCTGTTCACTGTTAAATATCGTAACCCCATTGATATTTAGCATATTGGACCATATTACATTTCTAGTGTGCAATTTGCATATTAGCTCAGGATTTGGGAGATTTGAACATTCGATCGTGATATAATGAGTTAGTTTTGTATATGTTTAGTCTGGCTTAGAACTCTTCTGTAATAATCAAAATAATATGTTACTGAATAAAATCTGTAACTGTGGATAGATAATATAGACATGTTGGTTTATTTTCAGTAATTCATAGGAAACCTTTAATAGTATTGATTCTGGTAATCTTTAGATTAGGTTAGTGAATTCTGTTTTCCTTGGTTCCAGAGGCCCCATATACTTACATAGTCATAAAAAATATTCCCTTCTATGTTAAAGCTAGATGTCCAACATTTAAGAATACACAAACGTCTTCAACCATTGAGTGACAGCTACCATATATGTTCTAATGAGGATATAAGTAACAATGTTTGAATACTTACTTTCACATTTATCACTGTTAGACCCTGAAGACTTCTAATGGCTGTGTCAGGCTTCAATAGACATATAGGAGGAAATTTATCACTGCTTCTATGGCAGTTTTCTGGTGTAGATGTAGTGAAAGAATTGCATATTCTTACAGCGACTATGCCACCTCAATGCCATGTCGGTGTGGAGGGGGCGTAGAAGGGCGCAGCGGCTGGCGGAGTTGATGGGCATGGGGCATGCAGGTTTTTTACGCTAGTTTTGCCCAGCGGCCAGGCCGCCCCCAGATGCATCGAGGGGCCTAAGCCTTTTAACAATCCGGTGGGACGCAGGGGGGCATGGTCAGTATCATATGCCGGCACAGGATAAATCTCTTCCATAAAACCTACAATCAACATATTGTAAAGATGCCATATACCGTAATCCTGTAGTAGTGCAAAATATGTTACTAAATAATAGAATAGCACATTCAAACCCCCTGAAGAGTAATAAACCACAGAAAGATGAAAGAGAAGAAAATTAACACAACCCAAAATCGTCATTCATTTCCCTAGCAAACATGTGAAAATAAACAAAAATAAGCATGTTAGATATCCTCTGATCCCTTTAAAATTTAAATAAAATGTGATCAAAATTTTTTTGCATGCCATGATTCCTCGTAGATGCTGTGGTGTGAGCTTATGCAACAGTCATCATGACCTCCACTTAGATTACAGAACTGACTTAGGGTTTGTTCATACAATGATTTTTTTTTTTTAATTGGATTTTGAGGCATACTTCTGTCTTAAAATTCACTTTATCCTGATTCGCCTTGAATTCTTACCCTGCTACAACAAACAAAAACAAATTAATGCATCCGATGTGGTCCTGCGCAGCCCTGAAGAAATTAATGCGAATTCACTGGCTGCAGCGAGTGCTCCAGCCCACTCCCTGCCGGCGGAGCCCACGGGCCAGCCCCGCCTCCCCTTCATGCACCTCCAAGCCCCCTGGCATGAAGATGAAGGATTGGGGAAAATAATCGCAAGCCCTGATAAATATCCCTCTATGTCTTTATTATGCATCATTTGACTACAATTACTCAATTGAAAATGTAATGAGTCAACAACTCTTCACTTTATATATCTTTCTAGGTAAAACCATTCTTGACATTGACATTGGCAGTGAGGACTTAATGGAAACTTAACTTAGCATGAACTCAAATTTCTGTTCCAGATTTGAGCATAAGTATGCCAACTGTGTTGTGTAACATGACATGTGACAGTAATTTGAGAAGCTGTTGCTTTGTGATCTATTAATGTTTGGCAAAGACTATATTTTTCTGTGTGGTCTTTCTACCAAACTCATTCAGCCACATCTCACATAGAAGGTCCAGTGACACAGAGGCACATGATGTGAACTCTTTCAGGCTTCCACAGTTCATAATATTGTGTCTTAAGTGTTCATAGTGTTAGAGCTCAATCTCTAATTATTTACTATGACCTAATTAAGATTGTGATTAATGATTAGCGGACCAGTCAAAATTCAAACTATAAAAATCTACTGGCATCGATCACAGGTATTAACTGTTAAACTGGCATTGACAGTCACCAGCAGTATTGAAAATATTGTAGCCACATGTGCCGCAATTTTGGGGAGGGTTGACTCTCACGATTACGTCATTGGGGAGTGACGACCCTTTCTAAAATGGCAGCGCCCTTCAATACTGGTATGATAGTGCGGGTTTGCGTGGCCGGAGCAATTTAAATGCCCTTGGCAACTTTGCTGCAGCAATTTTAAAGGGAGGTAATGGCGGGGGGTTGAGCTGAACAAGGAACCTGGCCCGAACTTCAAAAGAAGTACAGGGTTCTTTAATGAAAATGGGTCCCTCCTTTTTGTGATCCATTGGGTTATAACAATTTAAATCCTTACTGGTCAGCATCCCCTATATTGTGGAACAGAGATAGCATTTGATCTTGGGACATTCCCAAAAGAACTGGAGATAAAAATTGATTTTGTAAAGTCAAATTGCTGAGATGGAGCCCCAGATGTCTAGTTCTGGTGTCGAAGCAACTCTCCATATTGTTTCCTCCATTCACATAGTTGAGTATAGTAGTGGAGCCATTAGCTCTGTGCTCCACAGAGAGACACGGTGATGTCATTCCACCGTGTCTCTTGCTTCAAGCCTGGAGCAGGAGACATGAGGGGATGAAGTCCTTGTACCTCATGTCTCCTTGAAGCGAAGCGAGAGGTGAGAATAAGTGTTTGTTTTTTAATCATGCAGTTTTAGGCATGACTATAGTGTGGGCAACGTCACTGGGGCTGTGGGAACATCAGCGGAGGGCTGTGTAAATATTATTAGTGGGGGCTGTGGGGGACATTATATAATGGAGGCTTTGGGGATCTTTTTTTCTGTGGGCTGTAGGGGGCATTAAATACTGTGGAGTGTGGGGGCACATTAAATAGGGGGCTATGAGGTACATTATTTACTGGAGGCTGTAGAGGACATTACTCGAGGGTGTGAGGGACAATACTCAGGATGAAGGGGATATTACTGAAGGCTGTGGGGGGCATTACTGGAGGCTGTGAGGGACATTATATACTGAGAGCTGTTAAGGGAAATTACTGGGGACATTACTTAGTGAGGACTTCAGGGGACATCTCTGGAGGCTGTGAGGGACATTACTGGAGGCTGGTGGGACATTACTGGGAGATATAGGGGACATTACATAGCGAGGGCTGTGGAGGACATTATTCGAGGCTGTGGAGGACATTACTGGAGGCTGTGAGGGACATCACTTAGTGAGGGTTGTAGGTGACTTTACTGGTTACTGTGGGATCTTTACTTAGTGTAGGTATTATTATGCAATGGGCTTCTTTAGGTGGACCTGATTCGGAAGGGTATTATTAAACATAGGGGTCACATTGGGGCATTTAGTGGGTGACCACAGGTATGGAATCCAAGTGTGGACTTCATTCTTACTTTTTAGGCTATTTTTAGGGAGCACCATTAGGTGATTGGCACAATGAGGGTGTTTAATGTGAAGTACGGGGCCTAAAATGAGGTGGGGACAGCAATTGTCATGTCCTTTATACAATGTTGGGGTCATGTACTGTATGTATTTCTGAGTTACAGGTATTTTCAGGAGGACTTTCTGTGTAACTTTATTACAGTATTTATTAGGGGTAGCAGCAGGATAACTCGGTTAAGGTGATGCTGAACCTAATGGAGAAGATAGAAAACAACTACAATCCGTGGACACATCACCTACAGTCACTGGATGCAATAGGAAGGGATTTCTTCTGTGTTTTCTGTAGCTAGATATAAATAAAGCTGTTGTTGTTGGTGTAACCACATGTGAGGGAGTTACATACAGAAGTGGAAACTACTGAAAATGCGGTACATATGCATTGGGGCCCGTGACGCAGATCTTTTATGACCCCAGTAATACCCTTGACTTAAGGTAACTTGTCTGTAATCATTTACAAAGTCTGGTTGTAAATAAGTATTACACACATAGTAAATACTGAAGATAGATAGGCCTCAAAGGAAACATATACGTAGATTGTGGTTACATAAGTAATGAAGAGAACCATTATATAGATTGACTTCAAACTATTTTGTATGTAGTTTAATAAAATAGACTAATTAAAGGCTATCACCACACTACATGAATTAGATTACTAATTTTGCTAATATATTAGCATGTTTTAGGGTTGTTTATAATTTTACTGCAATGTACAATAGACTTAGAGTGGGATATGAAAGCACCTTACCATGAAAGAGGTCTTAAATTGTACTGACCTTTCTTAACCCTACATACATGACATTACACAGTAGCATAAATAAGTCCTTTTATGTTCCTGGGCAGTATGGTAGATCAGAGTTTTCACATTGCTTGGAGACATACTGTCAAGTATTTGGATGAAATAACCAAGGTGAAGATTGCTGCCATCCATCACTCCAAGGATGGTTCAGGTGTAATAGATGTCAAAAATGTTTATAAACTTTTTTTGAAACAATTTCTTCAGCAGCAAATAGCAACAGTTTAAAGGGGTTTTCCCACAAAGAAAAGTTAGAACCTATATATGGGATAGAGCTTAACTTGCTGATCAGTGGGGTCTCAGTGCTGAGACCACCACAGATCATGAAAACGAGGGGTCCAATGCGGTCCCACGTACCTCCGTTAGACCCCTCGTAGGTCCGACAGATTAATGGTGCAGATGGCTGCACATTACCATTCTGCTCCATTAATATGTATCTGGAGCTGGCGGAAATTGCCGAGCGCTGAGCTTGGTGATCTCCGTCAGCTCCATAGAGATTTATATAACTCCTTCAACAATATAATGTCCAGCAAAGCCCCCTTATCAATAAAATGTCTAGCAGAGCACACACTCAGTAATAAAGTGCCCTGCAGATCCCCTACTCAGTAATGAAATGTCCAGCAAGCCCCCACTTGGTAATAAAATGCCCAGCAAAAACCCCACTTGGCAGTAAAATGCCCAGTAGAGCCCCCAAGCGGTAATAAAATGCCCAGCAGAGCACCTACTTGGTAATAAAGTGCCAATCAGAACCCTTCACTTGATAATAATATGGTCAGCAAGCCTCCATTCAGTAATAAAATTCCCTGCAGAGCCCCTTAAAGATAATAAACCTAATACTTACCTCTGGCACTCCCTGCAGCTCCCATGCTGCTCTATGGAACCAGCATTTAGGGACTGTCTGCCAACATACCCTTGCAGGGGCCGTAGCAGATCCTACACAATCCATTGAAGGAATGTTGATAGAGACAGACAGGGATTGTGTGTGACACAGCTCTGCTACATCATTAACCACTCCCTCAGGAAGGTATAGGTTAAGAGAGACCTGGCTATGAAGCTGCCCTTGGGAATTCTCTTCAGAGAGTGACATGTCTCTTTCATTTATGAGGGAGGGCTGGGTTAGTAGTTGTCAGTGTCAGTGAGGAGTCTGGTTAGTTTGACTGTATTCTGCAGCTCCATGCATCCATGACTGGGGACAGAGGTCATCATTAAAAGTATTTTTTAGAAGAATGCTGACAGCAGTAGAACATGTATAAAGACATTTCAAAGGTAATGGGGCAGATTTACTTACCCGGCCCATACGCAATCAAGCGGCGCGTTCTGTGCGGTAGATTCGGATCTTCTGGTGATTCACTAAGGCAGTAAAATAAAATAAAATGCCCAGCAAATAAAATGCCCAGTAAAAACCCCACTTGGCAGTAAAATGCCCAGTAGAGCCCCCAAGCGGTAATAAAATGCCCAGCAGAGCACCTACTTGGTAATAAAGTGCCAATCAGAACCCTTCACTTGATAATAATATGGTCAGCAAGCCTCCATTCAGTAATAAAATTCCCTGCAGAGCCCCTTAAAGATAATAAACCTAATACTTACCTCTGGCACTCCCTGCAGCTCCCATGCTGCTCTATGGAACCAGCATTTAGGGACTGTCTGCCAACATACCCTTGCAGGGGCCGTAGCAGATCCTACACAATCCATTGAAGGAATGTTGATAGAGACAGACAGGGATTGTGTGTGACACAGCTCTGCTACATCATTAACCACTCCCTCAGGAAGGTATAGGTTAAGAGAGACCTGGCTATGAAGCTGCCCTTGGGAATTCTCTTCAGAGAGTGACATGTCTCTTTCATTTATGAGGGAGGGCTGGGTTAGTAGTGTCAGTGTCAGTGAGGAGTCTGGTTAGTTTGACTGTATTCTGCAGCTCCATGCATCCATGACTGGGACAGAGGTCATCATTAAAAGTATTTTTTTAGAAGAATGCTGACAGCAGTAGAACATGTATAAAGACATTTCAAAGGTAATGGGGCAGATTTACTTACCCGGCCCATACGCAATCAAGCGGCGCGTTCTGTGCGGTAGATTCGGATCTTCTGGTGATTCACTAAGGCAGTTCATCCGACGTCCACCAGATGTCACTGCTGCGCTGAAGTCCGACGAGGCCCGACGAGTGCACAATCCTATACTTGGTTAAGGTAAGCGTGTGTGCCACGACACTTTTTTTTTTTAAATGCGGCGGTTTCTCCGAATCCGTCGGGTTATCGTTCGGCCACACCCCCCGATTTCCATTGCCTGAATGCCGGCGCCGAAGCGCCACAATCCAATCGCGTGCGCCTAAAAACCGGGGCAATACAGGAAAAATCGGCGCAAATTTTTCTGCGGAAATATTTGGGTAACACGTCAGGAAAACGCGAATCGGGCCCTTAGTCAACTAACACAAAATTTCTGCTGTGTTCTTTTAATGAAAAACAAAGGTTATCACATCTGCCCTGTATTTGGCCACATCCTCATCTGCAGAGGGGATAGTTTGTCCCAGGTCTGCTTTGCATATCAGTTATACTATTTTAGATGTCTTCATTTTTGCACTGTGGTGAACAAGTCACCACAGACTGTGTGTAGTACCCTACTTCCTCTCCTTTCAGTGGTCACATTTTATAGAAATGTCTTTATAAAAATTTAAGAAATAAAGTCTCAAAGCTTGCACTCCTTGTCTAAAGGCAATGCAAGTATGATAAGGAAAGCTAAAACATTTACAATTATCTACATATAATCCCAGAATTGTGTTTTCCTGATCACTTAACATTGAAGACTATGGGGCAGATTTAGTGTCTTAAAGTTTTACAGCACAAACATAGACAGAGAAAGGTCATGTTATTCTTTATGTTTGTTATTTCCCCCTCAATAGTTTTTATCTTGCTGTAAGAATCCGGTACAGGATTACATACCCTATAGGACCAGATAAATGGGCCATAAATTGAACCATTACTTTAGCCCCTGAATGAGCAGAAACCAGTAAGCCCCCTTCTTTCCCTCTCCAGCACATCTGTGAATCATGTCAACGGTAAGCATTGTTCAGTATTTCTACACATGAATCTGTTTAAAGGGAACTTGTCATCAGCAATTGACCTAATAAACCACTACCAGAATATTGTCAAGCAGTGTAACACCTTCTAGTTTTTGTTTCTTTCATGACTCTGTGTGGAAGCATCATGCAGAAAATCAACTTTGAAGTTAGCTGTAAATTGGTTGTATAAAGCCAAGGAGAAGGAGGGCTAAGGTGGGGAGCTCTGAACGCCTCCTCCTCTGTGATTGAAATTGTGCTTCTGACTTCAAGAGATCTGGTTAGTGATATCACTAGATGCAGGACCATAAATTACAATGAAGGGGGCTTTCTGAGGAAAAGAGAGCTTGATTTCAGTGTTAAAATCTCTGCCTCTGTTACTTTATACAACCAATTTAAATCTCACTTCAATGGGAGGAATGACTTCCGATAACACTCCCTTGGGGTGAAGCAGTTGGTCTCTGAAGATGCTACCTATTCTCTATAATAGATTTCATTTTACACAGTGCCCTCCTCTCAGCTACCACCTGCACTGTGTCAAGAGGACCCCCAGGACAGAGCTGGCTTTCCTTATCAGTTTGTCCAGTCTGCTCCTCTCCCTCGCTGAGATGCTGCATCCCCAACAGACTATGCCAAAGAAGATGGCTGGTGCCACTACAGAGTTGAAGAAGGTCTTAAGAAGAGCCCCCCCGCACTCCGAATGCCTTCTCAGCAGGTATAGGTTGCTCTGACCCTTCCTGTGAAGTGCGTTTATGTTCTCTGCCCACTCCAGTTTATTGTTGAGGAGGACACCCAAGTACTTGTAGGAACTGCCTCAATGTCCGTCCCCTGGATAACCACTGGTTGAGAAGGAGGACTGTTCTCTCGGAAGTCCACCACCATTTCCTTGGTCTTCCCAGCATTAATCCTATAATAATTAGTACTGTTATTAGTGTCCCCAATACAAAAGGGGCATAACACTGCAAAAGAATACACTGAAGCTGTATAAACAAGACAATGCTATGGGATGTACTTACTTTCTACAAGCTGCCACATGGATAGCAAAGCCTTATAGAGCTGCACTACTTTCCAGCCTCATATCCTGCTATTTGGGTAGAAGAATAGGTGAGACACTTCAGAGACAAGCTACAATGAAGGCTAGAGTGGGCTGGTGATACTAAAACTGCTTGGTAAGTACAAAATGGTACCAGCAGTGATCTAATATTACAATATTATATTCATTTACAGTTCTTGTTAAATTGTAGAAATATTGTGTGTTTTATGGGACATCATTGTGTGTTTCCTTTCCCTTTGGTGAAATATCATTGTGCAGGTAATCTAGGCCTTGTGACATAAATACAAGAATTGTTCCTCTGAATTTTCATCAATGTGTACTGAAACAAGGGGTAGAGGTTATAATTGAATCAGGGAAACAGCAGTACAGGTGAAGTCGGCTGTCTGTCTGCAAACCTAGTGTAGTTGCACTAGTAACCTGCCGGCTCGAACATGCACGAGTTTTGCAGCCATCCGACGTCACTGTCATGGGAGGGAACAAGGGTTGCATATAGAGTAGGAGGAGACATGAATATTTTACGAGATCAGCAGGCCCCAGGCTCATTTACATATTTTTTTTATAAAATTAATTTCTACAGAATAATGATGAGCTGGAGTTAATGAGAAAAGTGGCCATCCACCCCTAGAGGTAACAAGCATGCTATGATGACAGTCTACCATCAGAAATCTGATGGAAAACGTCCTTTAAAGATATTGTATTGAACTTATCTGTACTCTATGACCACTGAAAATGTTCCTGATAAACATATCACCCATTCTATTCTGCAATAAAGATAGCAATTGACTGATAGAGCTCAGAGAAGCTATGTTCTGTCAGTCTACTGACCATATCAGTTCACATACGAGCTTGTTAGACAAGTGCTTATCTATTAGAACAGGATGTCATTTCTGGTCTTGTAAGAAACCACACTTTTTTGGTCTGTCAAACATTACAGAAGGTGTATAAAATATCCGGAGCATTATGCAGTGAGCATATATTTTAGTATTGCATGCTATGTTATTTGGTGTTTGCAGGCTTCAATGGTAGCCACATACAAAACATCAAACTTTTTTTGTCTTTCTAACAAAACCTTGTTCAATTTTATAGCTAGAAGTATACCTTCACAACAATCTCAGTTTCAATTTCCTAGATCCTGCCATGTACAGCTGTGATATAGAACATTGAAACTAAACTGAAAACCTTACATGCACACAAAGCAATCACTATGATAGTGATAGGTAAAATGAAATAGCACTTCTTAAAGGGGCTTTCCCACAAACAAAAGTTAGGCCCTGTCCACGGGATAAGGCCTAACTTTCTGATCAGTGGGGGTCTCTATGAAGCTGATAGAGATCGCCAAGCGCTGCGTTCTGCGTTCCCATTATACTGCACGGCAGTGTCTGCTAGCTTTATTTAGAGGTTGCGATAAGGCTAGCAATTTTTACTGCTAAAAATAATGGGGTAGCGCTATTAAGCAGATCCTTGTGCCTTTATTATGGGTGACAGATCCTCTTTAAACTTCTAAAAATTTAGTCTATAAAAATATTGTTATTCCTTATCCACACAATAGTGGCTATCAATCTTATGGGTAGGGGTCAACTTCTGGGACCCTCAACAATCATGTGAACGGTGGTTCTATTCTTACTAAATGAATGAATTTAACGGCAGGTCAAGCGTGCGTACTGCTGCTCCATTCACTACAATGGGAGCATTGGAAATTGGCAAGCACAGTATTTGGCTATCTCGGCTACAAATGTCAATAAGAGTGCAGGAGATAGCAGAGCACTATGCATGGTCCTTTAGTATTTAATAGACTCAATGTAGTAGTGAGAAGGAGACCATGCATATAGTATAAGAATATGCCTTAATGCAAAATCAAAATACTAAAATGATAAGTATCGGAGCTCTGAAATAAAGACCTTACTTGTAAAATCATAATTTCAAGTTATTGTGCAATGTAGTAATCATTGATGGCCACTTGTCACAAAATTTACTGTAAAAATGGATGCACTTTTACTACTTTAATGCTTCATTAAGCCAAAGCACCCTGTATAATAGGGAATAATACAGATCAGGTAAATAGGAAGTTACTTTAGAGAGCATATATTACAAAAGATTCACTTTATGCTTTGTCATATAAAACAATCATTATTTGTAACAGAAGGATATGTATTATCTTAGTTGATGAAGCCAGTGAAGCCAGAGCACAAAGGGGCTCAAACAACACCCCTCAGAACCCTTATGGCTTATTAGCATAATTTTAATAGTTGATTTAGCACCAATTCTCTGGAAAGCCCTTCCTGGCCTATCAGACGAATACCCAACCTCCAAAGTTTCCAACATGCTCTTAAAAGCCATATCTTCAGGCAAGCCTATAACACTCACTAACTGCATGAAATGTCAACGTTCGTTTTTTACTAACATGGACTGCCTACATGGACTGCCTACATGAACTGCCTGAAGAAGATTCAAGTTCTGAACCGAAACGGGTTGAGATGTTTTATTATTTTATTGAATAAAGCACGATATTGATTTTACCATCGGGAGTTTGAAGTATCCTTTTGGGGCGCTACTTATGTATGAACTCCGAGAATCAGTAGAATTTTGACTACACTCACCGGCCACTTTATTAGGAACACCTGTCCAACTGCTCGTTAACACTTAATTTCTAATCAGCCAATCACATGGCGGCAACTCAGTACATTTAGGCATGTAGACATGGTCAAGACAATCTCCTGCAGTTCAAACCGAGCATCAGTATGGGGAAGAAACGTGATTTGAGTGCCTTTGAACGTGGCATGGTTGTTGGTGCCAGAAGGGCTGGTAAGAGTATTTCAGAAACTGCTGATCTACTGGGATTTTCACGCACAACCATCTCTAGGGTTTACAGAGAATGGTCCGAAAAAGAAAAAACATCCAGTGAGCGGCAGTTCTGTGGGTGGAAATGCCTTGTTGATGCCAGAGGTTAGAGGAGAATGGGCAGACTGGTTTGAGCTGATAGAAAGGCAACAGTGACTCAAATCGCTACCCGTTACAACCAAGGTAGGCAGAAGAGCATCTCTGAACGCACAGTACGTCGAACTTTGAGGCAGATGGGATACAGCAGCAGAAGACCACACCGGGTGCCACTCCTTTCAGCTAAGAACAGGAAACTGAGGCTACAATTTGCACAAGCTCATCGAAATTGGACAGTAGAAGATTGGAAAAACATTGCCTGGTCTGATGAGTCTCGATTTCTGCTGCGACATTCGGATGGTAGGGTTAGAATTTGGCGTCAACAACATGAAAGCATGGATCCATCCTGCCTTGTATCAACGGTTCCGGCTGGTGGTGGTGGTGTCATGGTGTGGGGAATATTTTATTGGCACTCTTTGGGCCCCTTGGTACCAATTGAGCATGGTTGCAATGCCATAGCCTACCTGAGTATTGTTGCTTACCATGTCCATCCCTTTATGACCACAATGTACCCAACATCTGATGGCTACTTTCAGCAGGATAATGCGCCATGTCATAAAGCTGGAATCATCTCAGACTGGTTTCTTGAACATGACAATGAGATCACTGTACTCAAATGGCCTCCACAGTCACCAGATCTCAATCCAATAGAGCATCTTTGGGATGTGGTGGAACGGGAGATTCGCATCATTGATGTGCAGCCGACAAATCTGCGGCAACTGTGTGATGCCATCATGTCAATATGGACCGAAATCTCTGAGGAATGCTTCCAGCACCTTGTTGAATCTATGCCACGAAGAATTGAGGCAGTTCTGAAGGCAAAAGGGGGTCCAACCCGTTACTAGCATGGTGTACCTAATAAAGTGGCCGGTGAGTGTATATCAGGAGAGGACTGGAGTGAGTTTGCAACCAAATTTGCCACTTTTTAAAAAGTTGTATTACATAAATCTGTCTGGATTACCATCTGCCCCAAGTAAGCTAAAAGAAAAAGTGGAGCAAGTTGGCAAATGTCACAAAATAGTAATTTTGTTGAGCAAATTGGCAGGTCAGACAATTGTGTTTCCTAGAAACTGGCGTTTTTAAAGTTCCCCCCTCAAGAATCCAATCCCCACCAATCTATAAATAATATATTTATATAAAATAGATTATCTGATTCAGTATGCTACCTAGTTTACTTAGGAGGTTACTGTGAGAGGCCATTAAGAGTACATGAGTTCTTTCCTACTGTGGGGCACAGGCCAAAAGGTGGCAGTCTGCTTTTTCAACCTAAAGTTGGTAAGTGGTCTTCTTTCTGCAAAGTTTTGTCACAATTGCACATATTAAAACCATAATTGTCCAAAGACTTTGTTATATATAATGTTTTTCAACTGTTACTCTGAAATATTTGCAGCTTCAATGTCAAGTGGCAGCAATGCTTTTTATCTTTACCAGTTGCCTGGTTCCCACACTGCAGTAGAGAACAAAGAACAGCCTTCTATGTAAGAGATACATCAGAAATTGACACCTTCTTTCACACCTTTATTCTAAATCAACAACTTCATCTCACAATTACACCTGCATATTATAATGGCTGGCGGGATTTCATGTTCACATATATAGGTATAAGTCTGTACTATTATTATGTTGTTATAGAATTGTATATGTTTGTATTAAGATTTTACCTACCCTTTTAAATGAATTCCTTTCCTTCACTCCTCCTGGTCTCTAAGCCTAATAACTTTGGAAGAATATCCGCAATAAATATTTATTAGTATTATTGACCATATGTTCTGTGGTTGTAGCCAGAGAAATACAGCAAGAAGCCTGGAAAGTGCTAGATGATGATAAATGAAATCTAGAAACTGTTTCAGGAATTTACAATAAAATATGTACTCCAATTTACAGTATAGTAAATCCAAAACGTGGTAACAAAGAAGATAAACTGTCCGCTCACCCAATCACGCTTCTCCTCCTAAAAATGCTCTTGCCGTGTAGGGGGTGCACGCTTCCCAGATCCTCAGACTCCCGATCCAAAATACGTTCAAAATACGGTACAGCAGCACTTAGGATTCCTCCACATGGATAATTCCATTAAACCTTCTTTATTGAATCACGAATAAAACATGGATGGATACAAGAAGGTCCTTCTTGTATCCATCCATGTTTTATTCGTGATTCAATAAAGAAGGTTTTAATGGAACTATCCGTGTGGAGGAATCCTAAGTGCTGCTGTGCCGTATTTTGAACCAATTTACATTATGGTTTATCACATAAATACAGATAGTTTTGGACTTGGACCATGGGCCCACTTAAGGTGGTGATACTGAGAGGCTATGTCTCATCTGAACAGAACTTTAAAATGTTCATGTAGCATGAATAATAATTAAGAACCAATAATGTAATATATAAAGCTGAATGTATGTGTTTGTGAATGTATGGCTGCTAAAGGAATCTGCATCATTGCGTTTACAATCACCAAATTATGCACGGCCTCTCTCTGTGACTCAGGGAATGTCATAAACTAGGTTTTGTGTCGAAATGTATTAATTGCCAGATACTGGAGCCATTGTCTGAAGGCTGCTGTGGCAGATAATAACCAATCATAGCTCAGCTTCTAGCAGCCAATCACAGCACAGTTTCTATTTTGCCACAGGTCATTAATAAAAGCCCTGATATTGGATTGGTTACTATAGGCAATGAGAATAAGACAGCTTATGTGTGAAGTAACATGTGTGGTAATATGATAGATAGATATAGATAGTGAAACGGAGACAGAGAGGCACAGATAGAGAGATAAAGTGAGTGACAGAGAGAGAAAGGGGCAGAGAGGGAGCGACAGAGAGAGGGACAGAGAGAGAGGGAGAGGGACTAGTGTATAATATTTGTGATCATCTCCCCCTTAAAAAAAAGAAAATAGCTTTAAGTTATTGATACAAGGTCTTGGTCTTCTGCCCATTAACACCCATGGAACCTGAAGCCCCTCAGGCTCTTTTGCATAGAGTCCATTTATCCTGGTGGTAGATTCCCTTTATAAATGTAGTTGTCCCTAAGTTTAGAGGAAAGTGCTGTATTGAAACCCTTTTACAAGCTTGATAACATTCCTATCACCAATCAATTGCTATTTTTTCAGTGTGAGAGTTTCTACAGTTTTTTGGTGTTTTACATTGCTGAAATGTATGTAGATTGTAAAACTTTTTAAAGAGCATTTCCATAAACTTTTTTTTGATCTCACCCTACATATGATGTAACCTGTGAGCCAGGTTAGAAGGTACCCAAGTAACTTGCAACCAAGTAATTTTCTCCATTTATTAAGCATTTAGAGCATTTGAAACAATAAAAAAGTATGCAGAGGGTGGGAGATTCATGTTGCCCTGATTACATCCATGTAGGAAATATATTTGACTTAATCTTGAAAAGAATCAAGCTTGTTCCATTCATAACATAATGCAGTCATTTTTCATTTTTTGCAACAAATACATTTCTTTTGGAAACATAAATCAGACAGCTTTCAACTAACAATTGGAATTTTTAACCCTGGATGAAATTCTCATCAGTGTCTCATACACAGAACCAGATTGTGCTCATAAAATCCTGCTTTTTGCCTAGCTGAAATGAAGTTTATTGGTTGCCTGACTCAAATAATGCACTTGAACATATGCTAACCCTTCAACATTATCCATTTAATCCAATATAAAATGTTCTGCTCCTAATGTACCCACTTATTTTCCTTTAGAAAGAACCTAGGCTGAACTAATTGAAGGTTTAGAAAGGTACTTTTAACATCAACTAATTCATCTCAAGTCACTGTAGAAGGAAATATGTAGGAAATCATGAGCAAAGCATTTAATAAAGGCAAAAATTGGTTGTGATGGAAGTTCAGTAATTTATTCTCCCACTGACTGAACTGTCAGATACTTGAATACACATGGTACCTAATGAACTTGTCCTGGCTATTAAGTGCACTTAACAAAGAAAGTAACTTTTTAAATGTGAAGTAAATACAAAGTGATTTATTTGTATAATAGCAAGGATAGATGCTTGGCCAACCAACAAAAATACTGACAGGTAAGCCTATTCAGAAAAAAGACAAAAAAAAACCATTTGCCCGGAGTAAAGGAAACATTATAATATGTATTTTCAAATTTAAAAAACCTTAACAAGGGGCTTTTAGGAAAGCATATATATAAAATGACCCCCGACCATTGTTTAAGACCCTCTTTTATTTCATTATTTCAGTACTTTATGCAACAAAAAATAAAATGCTTGTGCCATTTTTACTCTGGGTTTAAGACAGGTTTTTAGAAATTTTTAAGAGTGGTATAACTGAAAATGCCATGTACAAAATATTATGCAGATTGCCAGAATTTTGGCACAGTTTTCTGCCAAATAATAAATAGCGCAAAGTTAGACCATGTAGTC
The DNA here is from genome assembly GCA_019512145.1 of Engystomops pustulosus. Lineage (NCBI taxonomy): Eukaryota > Metazoa > Chordata > Amphibia > Anura > Leptodactylidae > Engystomops > Engystomops pustulosus. The sequence continues at coordinate 74,758,224 of CM033643.1, read as the reverse complement.
TTAAACTACGCCAGGCATATAATTCTGCACCCAGTATTTTGTCCAAAGAACCATGATCTTACTTTTTTCGAACATGAGAAAACTTTCCAATCTTGTCCAAAATGTAAATGACCATTCTAAGTTAAATGTTCTTGCTTTTGTCAGATGACAGATGCTTCACAGCTTCAGTGAGACAAGATGGAAATCTGTGGTTTGGATGACACTACCTTGTCCATTTCGCAGGTAATAGTTACTCTATTAAACATACAAACAGAAAACGTCACTCCAAAATAATAAAGGGAGAAAAAAACCACTGAAGAAATAATAAAAGTAAGGAATAAACTGAGATACAAAATAATTTTGCTATTTGATATCATTTTCTATTTGACTTTGTGTTATCTGCTATTTGGGAATGTTTAGTGAAAATAATAAGAATTTTGAGATTTGATTAACATATCTTCCTAATACTATGGGGTTATATTTAATAATGTGTAAGAGACAAGTAAAACAATTATTCCAAAACCGAAAACACTGTGATGAAATGATCTAGTGTACCTTTAATAAAAAATACATCTTCTTTAGTTTGAAACTTATCTTGAGAAAGATAGGGGAAAATTTGCTTATCATTATTATAGCTGATTTTGATTTGCTAATTGCAAAATTACTTAAATGCCAGTGATTAAAATTAGTGTTTGGTTTTTGAGGGACAGCAGAGACTTTGAAAAAGATTTGTTGTGAAGAACTTATACTCTGGATTTTACTTTTAAACCCCTTCAAGACCAATGTTTTTAACTTTTTTGCGTTTCCGTTTTGCACTCCACTCCTTCCATAAGCCATATGAAGGCTTTTTTCATCTGAGAGACAAACTTTATTTATTATCATTTAATATTCTATGCCATGTACTGGGAAGCTGCAAAAAAATTCCAATTGTGGCAAAATTTGCAAGAAAACACTGTTTAGCCATATTTTGATTTTGATTTGGAAATCATCAGAGCGATACCAAATTTATATTGTTAGTTTAGATGTGTCTTAATACCTTTAAAAAAACTTTTCATTCTTCAGTGTACAGAGCTGTGTAAGCTGTCATTGTTTCTGGGATGGATTGATGATTCCATTGATACCATATTGAAAACTGTAAAACCTTTTGATAACTTTATATTCAAATATTTATTGGAGACAAAATAGTTGAAAAGTGGTGATTCAGAGTTTTAAGCAATAGTTTCCTTTATGGGTTTTCCCCTGGGAATAATTGTATTTTTTATTTTGAGAGATTGGACATTTAGGGAAACAGCGATACCTAACAACTCTATTTTATATGTGTTTTTAGTAAATTTAGGGGTGATTAGAATTTTTTTTCTTAAATTTATAAATATTCTTTAAAACTTGGCCTCCAAGATGGAGGCAGCGATATGCACATCTATTGCAGTCATTTTTGTAGCACCTAGCAGGTTAACTGCTGTGGTCTGTGGCAGTTACACAGCAGACACACACTGTGTATGGAGAAAGCTTCGTCTATGAGCCCCACGCGACCTGCCAACCTATATTTACGATGGATGGTCGGGAAGGGGTTAAACAAGGTTCTTCCTAAAATGAAAATACTGTAGGGTCTATATCTTCTTTTAGTTTATATTGATAAAAAATACTTATCCAAATAATGTTTTGTAATATCATACCATATGCCAGACCAGTGGTTGTGATTGGACCTTATGGGGATAATATATAATTAGGAGCAGGATTTGATTTTTCTCACAAGGATTAGATTTCTCTAAGAAGCAGGACTTGGTTCACCCAAGACCCAATCACATGTAACATGTATTGTGCTTTATCAGCACAGACTGATGATATTGGAAGTCAGTTGGCACTTGTTTACTTCCATTCATATTTACAAGTGATCATTCCTCACTGCATTTTATAAGACAGTAAAGTCTCTCTTAACCAAATAGGATTTTTTACCTTTATGCAAAACCAATGTGACCTCCAATTTTTTTTGCAGGGTCTTACACTGCACAGCCAGGTGAATAATCGTTCTTTGAAAAATAATTTGGGTTTTTTTTTTTTTGCAGCCAGATCTTGTTGCAGTGAGCTCAGCAGAGTTTTGTGAATTCTGTAAACGTTTGTTCCTCTTTTTATTTATTTTGATGTGTATCCATATGCTTTAATAAAATTATGAATTTTTTGTAAATATCAGTTGTGAAATTCTGGATTTTTCTTGATGTAGTATGAAGTCAAAAACATGTAAAGCAGAACACATAGAACAGGGACAAGTCTTTCCAGAGACTATACAGAGGAATGGCACAACGGAAAGACATGCTCCTTTTGTTAAACATAAAAAGTAAAAAGAAAATTTCGGATCGCTCACCCAATCTTCTAGTTGTCCTCCTGCACCTGTGTCCTGTGGTGGTGCACGCCGTCAGATCCTTGACTGCTAAAATCTCCAAACTTTGCAAAAGGTAGTAGTAGGCGGCACTCAGGAGAACCACACCGGAGTAGGTGCAAGCATGTTCTTTTTATTGGGCTTCAGTCGTGCATCAGTACATGGATAAAAAGAACGCGTAAGATCGACGCGTTTCGACGTTTAGAGCGTCTTAGTCATGATCTACACGTTCTAAACGTCGAAACGCGTCGATCTTACGCGTTTTTTTTATCCATGTACTGATGCACGACTGAAGCCCAATATAAAGAACATGCTTGCACCTACTCCGGTGTGGTTCTCCTGAGTGCCGCCTACTACTACCTTTTGCAAAGACATGCTCCTGTTAGTACGTGTATTGGACCACTCCTGGTTTGTGTTTAAAATAACTGAAGGAAATAACTGAAGACCTAACAGAGATGTGAACTGGCCCTAGATAAATTAGTAAAGCTGCCCTTGAGCATTTGACATTCTATGTCTTCAGAATTAACCTGTCTATGGGGGACTGTATTATTATTTCTGCTTGTCAAATTGTCTCATTTTTGCGACTTTTCATATTTGCGACTTTTTTGCGACTTTTCACCTGTCGTTTTTCAAGTACGCTGTTCTGCACCTTGTGCAGTGTGTCTTATGTATCTTAGTTTCCCAGATGTTCCGTTCAACATTTCACTTGTGTATCACTTTTTTTGCCTATTTTTGCGACTTTAAAGTGCAAATCTGCACCTGGTCCAGGGCAGGTGCAAAGGAAGGTTTTTTTCATAGACCGCGTTAACATGTAAATTGGAATAATTTCACATGCTTTAAATGTTTCACATTTTGCACAGTAACCTCTTTAGTAAAAATTCTGAAATTTTTGCTTTTTAAAAATGTGGTTACTTCTAAGGGTGAGGCCACACATAGAGGTTTATTGCGTTTTTTTAAGCATTTTGAAACTAATTACAACAGCTGAGGAGAGGTGATTTGCCTTATTTCATTGCTGTTAACATTTGTATTTACAAAACGCACTATAATGCAAATGTTAAAAGTAATTAGTCGTGGCTTATGTCCATATGATTTGAGACATTTGAACAAAAAGTCTCAAAAACAAGGCAAAATTTGGCGTCTGCCAGGATAGGAAAAACGGAAAATGTATCACAAGTAAAAAGACAGGATCATAAATAAGGTGCAAAAACTAGCCGCCAAAAGTCTCTAAAATGCACCTCAGAGAGACCAAACTATGATACATGTGCCCCTATTACTTCTTGCAGATTATTAACTCCTGTTGGCTCTTTTTAGTCATGTTTTCATGAAATCCCATGGTGTATATTTAAGCCAGGCTGCACGCCGTCAGATCCTTGACTGCTAAAATCTCCAAACTTTGCAAAAGGTAGTAGTAGGCGGCACTCAAGAGAACCACACCGGAGTAGGTGCAAGCATGTTCTTTTTATTGGGCTTCAGTCGTGCATCAGTACATGGATAAAAAGAACGCATAAGATCGACGCGTTTCGACGTTTAGAGCGTCTTAGTCATGATCTACACGTTCTAAACGTCGAAACGCGTCGATCTTACGCGTTTTTTTTATCCATGTACTGATGCACGACTGAAGCCCAATATAAAGAACATGCCTGCACCTACTCCGATGTGGTTGTCCTGAGTGCCGCCTACTACTACCTTTTGCAAAGACATGCTCCTGTTAGTACGTGTATTGGACCACTCCTGGTTTGGTTTAAAATAACTGAAGGAAATAACTGAAGACCTAACAGAGATGTGAACTGGCCCTTAGATAAATTAGTAAAGCTGCCCTTGAGCATTTGACATTCTATGTCTTCAGAATTAACCTGTCTATGGGGGACAGGTATTATTATTTCTGCTTCTCAAAGTGTCTCATTTTTGCGACTTTTGTCATATTTGCGACTTTTTTTTGCGACTTTTCACCTGTCGTTTTTCAAGTACGCCTTGTTCTGCACCTTGTGCAGTGTGTCTTATGTATCTTAGTTTCCCAGATGTTCCGTTCAACATTTCACTTGTGTATAATTTTTTTTGCCTATTTTTGCGACTTTTTAAGTGCAAATCTGCACCTGGTCCAGGGCAGGTGCAAAGGAAGGTTTTTTTCATGGACCCGATTTTAACATGTAAATTGGAATACTTTCACATGCTTTAAATGTTTCACATTTTGCACAGTAACCTCTTTAGCATGCATGTCTCTGATAGCAAAATACTATTCACTGACTGCAAGTTTTATTTCTCTAATAATCTATCAGCCTGGATATTTCCATATAGTCTATAGACAGTTGGTAGCTGTTTTAGTGTGACAGTATACACCTTGCCTACAGGCCCTAGAGAACTACGGTTGTATATACAGTATATCACAGGTGCCCCTGTTAACCATGTCTCGGGTCGCAGGTGCACCATGTGCTTCTCTGTTCCACTGTGGCAAAGCAGCTCCAGCTGTTTGGCGAGGTCCCCATCTCCTAGGACGCGCACGTGCCGGCTCTTTAGGATTTCTGTGTCCCCTAGCGGATCTCGTGCATTGGCCTTAGAGAAATCTTGTCTCCTGCTATCTACCTGTGCATTTATTGTGATTTCCCATGTTCACCTTGATTCAGAACCTGACTATGCTCCTAGCTGACAGCCCTGACCTTCTGTTTATTCCTGCTCTGATCCTGTGTCGCTTGTCCTGACCTCCGCCTGTCCACGAACTCCATCTCAGCCTTGGGACACAGCGCAAGCAAAGTTGCGCCTGTGGAGCGACCTGGTGTGTCCCACCGCAGCAAGTCCAACTCACTTTGCGACAGGCTCTGTTGAAAACCGGTGCCACTTAGACTCCGCTCCCAGAAGTTGGCTTAGTCATCACTCGCGGTGGTACAGTGGGTCCAGTGGTACCCTGATCTGACAAGTGTAAGAAATTGAAATGCATTGATAAATGGCCCTCCAGTATATTGAAATTAGATAGTAGTCCAACATAGAATAAATAAAAACAACATTTCCATAATTTAATTATATAAATACTGCTCAGACAAATAAAAGAAACAAAATTGGAAAGTTCTTTAGTGTGTTTGCCCTATTTATTTTAGCAGGGCAGATGTTTTAATTTGCGCGTTTTTGGCACAAGTCAATGGAATTGCACAAAATAGGTGCAAAACTATGGTGTCACAAAGATTCTTTCATGGAAGTAGGAAAAAAGGTGCAAAAAGATGCAAATCACTAAAGACCTTAATTCTTCAAACACAGAGTATTAAGCAGGAGTAACCAGTATGATACATCGATCAACAGTAAAAAGCCAAGTAAAAGTAATAAACAAAAGCACACAAAGCCAGACCGTGATATAGGTGCTCAACAGTATTTCCAAGTCAATTATACCTCAGTAATATAAACCGGTCCAATTGTGAATCAATTTCTCCTGCTGATGAGCAAGTAGAATAGAAATCATAGGAATTAGCAAGACAACCTCTATAAAGGATTGATTTTATAAGGGGTGACAACAAACCCTTTCTCTGTTGTCATACTTTGTGGCTGTTGTTAGATCACGTTTTCATTTTGCCATTGCTCTCAACCCTGGGCATATGAGGTGATGCCTACAATCCACAGCCGTTGCTCAGGTAGTACAGTTACATCCAGGATGTCTTTATATTTTAATAATTTTAGAAATGTCTGGATAATTTATTTTTATGTACGTGGCTAATAATACTAGTCCCGAAAACCCCTTCCCGTGGAGCGAAGCCGAGACAACAGAAAAGTTAAATGAATAATGGGGGGAAGTACGCCAGTAGGAAATCAATATTAGTGCCAGGACATTTAGTAATCTCTGCAGAGAACAATATAAAAGATTGCAAGAAGGTACTGACCACAGAACAGAGAATATCACGTTAACTTGTGTAGCACCTCCCTAAGATGCAAACATTAAATGGTGTCCGGGGAAGAGCATTGGGAGCCCTATGCTTCTCCAATTTGTCTGGGAGCCACAGAGTTTGTAAAGTAGACTTAATATGGCAAGGTCAGAACCTTTTCACTTAAAAATCGTGGGAGGACGGACAGCCATACATCTTATTGTGATGCCAAAAGAGTACTATCTTCAGGACTATAGCTTCAAAATGTAACCAATCATCTTTCTGGGTAAAACCCAATAGGCACCAGCATAGTTGATAGATGCATAGAAAATAGAGGAAATCTGGATGGACATACCGGCATGGTGACACCAAGAATCGGGCAATCCTATGCATATGGAATAACCTTGCATATAGAATTGGTGAACTAAGAATAACTAATTTTAAATGTTATTGCTGCGAAATAGCGAGGTGTGAGACTCCTGAGCCACCCCCAGTCTTCAGACAATGAGGGGATGGGCAGGGCCGATTCTAGCATATTTGCTGCCTGAGGTGAATATTAAAATTCTGCTCCCTTTTAGTAGCCTAATCCTGTTCAGTGCCCGCTCCCTGTTCAGTAAATGCTGAAATGTGATGGCAAGAAGATTAACGGCACCTTTCAACACAGGGTCCAGAGCATGGGGTAGATACCAGGAGACAGGCAAATATACCACAAAGATATGGAGAAGGCCATATGAAGGTAACACCCCAGCACTGGGACCGCTACCTCATCCTTTGTGCGAGGAGGAACAGGAGGGAGCACTGCCAGAGCCCTGCAAAAAGACCACTAATTCTGTGTTGGACTGAAGCAGGGAAATTGTTATTTGGCAGATTTGACATTGGCGCTCTGTGCACTTCAAGGATGAGAACAGGTTCACACTGAGCGCATTTGACAATGTGACAGTTTGGAGATATCGTGGATAGCATTCTGCTTTCTGCAAAACTCAGATAAACCAATTTGGCTAGGGGAGGGGGGGGCAATAGTATGGGAAGGCATTTCTATGGAGGTACCCTGACTGCCATTAAGATCAAACCCATGTGAGACCATTTCATATGCAGCAGGGCCCTGCGTTTCTTCTGATGCATGACAATTTAGGCTCGGAGGTGTAGTGTTGGCAGCCATTCTGCATGATCAACGAATTGATGCTATGGACTGACCTGCCTGTTCTCCATGACCTAAATCCAATCAAGGACATTTGGTACATCATGTCTCCATCCATTGCATCCACCAACGCATCACGTACTGAGGTCATATTTTGGTTGGTTCCAATGATCAAATAATCACATTAAATTCTCACTTTACTCGGCAATGCCCACGTGCACTAGATATTTTGTATTGTCCCTTCAGCAAAGGCTTTAAATTCTGTAAACGGTTGTTCCTCTTTTTATTATTTTGTGTGTATCCATATGCTTTAATAAAATTATGAATTTTTGTAAATATCAGTTGTGAAATTCTGGATTTTTCTTGATGTAGTATGAAGTCAAAACATGTAAAGCAGAACACATAGAACAGGACAAGTCTTTCCAGAGACTATACAGAGGGAATGGCACAACGGAAAGACATGCTCCTTTTGTGTGAAACATAAAAAGTAAAAGAAAAATTCGGATCGCTCACCCAATCACTAGTTGTCTCCTGCACCTGTGTCCTGTGGTGATGCACGCCGTCAGATCCTGAATGCTAAAATCTCCAAACTTTGCAAAAGGTAGTAGTAGGCGGCACTCAGAGAACCACAACGGAGTAGGTGCAAGCATGTTCTTTTATTGGGCTTCAGTCGTGCATCAGTACATGGATAAAAAGAAAGCGTAAGATCGACTTAGTCATGATCTACACGTTCTAAACGTCGAAACGCGTCGATCTTACGCGTTCTTTTATCCATGTACTGATGCACGACTGAAGCCCAATATAAGAACATGCTTGCACCTACTCCGGTGTGGTTCTCCTGAGTGCCGCCTACTACTACCTTTTGCAAAGACATGCTCCTGTTAGTACGTGTATTGGACCACTCCTGGTTTGGTTTAAAATAACTGAAGGAAATAACTGAAGACCTAACAGAGATGTGAACTGGCCCTTAGATAAATTAGTAAAGCTGCCCCTTGAGCATTTGACATTCTATGTCTTCAGAATTAACCTGTCTATGGGGGACAGGATTATTATTTCTGCTTGTCAAATTGTCTCATTTTGCGACTTTGTCATATTTGCGAATTTTTTGCGACTTTTCACCTGTCGTTTTGCAAGTACGGCTTGTTCTGCACCTTGTGCAGTGTGTCTTATGTATCTTAGTTTCCCAGATGTTCCGTTCAACATTTCACTTGTGTATCACTTTTTTTGCCTATTTTTGCGACTTTTTAAGTGCAAATCTGCACCTGGTCCAGGGCAGGTGCAAAGGAAGGTTTTTTTCATAGACCCGATTTTAACATGTAAATTGGAATAATTTCACATGCTTTAAATGTTTCACATTTTGCACAGTAACCTCTTTAGTAAAAATTCTGAAATTTTTGCTTTTTTAAAAAAATGTGGTTACTTCTAAGGGTGAGGCCACACATAGAGGTTTAATTGCGTTTTTAATGCATTTTGAAACTAATTACAACAGCTGAGGAGAGGTGATTTGCCTTATTTCATTGCTGTTAACATTTGTATTTACAAAACGCACTATAATGCAAATGTTAAAAGTAATTAGTGCGTGGCTTATGTCCATATGGATTTGAGACATTTGCAACAAAAAGTCTCAAAAACAAGGCAAAATTTGCGTCTGCCAGGATAGGAAAAACGGAAAATGTATCACAAGTAAAAAGACAGGATCATAAATAAGGTGCAAAAACTAGCCGCCAAAAGTCTCTAAAATGCACCTCAGAGAGACCAAACTATGATACATGTGCCCCTATTACTTCCTGCAGATTATTACTCCTGTTGGCTCTTTTTAGTCATGTTTTCATGAATCCCATGGTGTATATTTAAGCCAGGCCCAAATCGGCGATTAATGTCACATGACTGCTGAATCGCCATAGTATGTCATCATGCAGCTCTGCTTTTCTTCTCTGAACCGCTGATGCTTTATCGGCTGGTTCTGAGAACTGGCAGTGTTTATAGATTTCAGTCTATTGCAGAGTGAGGGAACAAGTTCTCTGCTCTGCCATAGTCCTCAGGCTACGACAAGCTGTGACATCACACACTGCACCACCAGTGCCAGCATCTGACACCTCGAGGGAAGAAGAGAGGTCGCACGCTTCAGAGAAACAGGGGAAGTTATAGGGGGTCTGTATATATTTATAGGGGGCTGTATATAGTTATAGAAGGGCTTATATAGCTATAATAGGAGGGATGTATATAGTTATATGGTGCCTGTTTATAGTTAAGGGGTTGTATATAGTAAGGGAGGGTTTTTCAGTTATAGCAGCTTGTATTAGTTTATATTGTTATAGTCAGATAATGGGGGGGGGGGCTGTTACCACCTTGTATCCCCACTAAAGGATTTGCTGCACCTCTAATAAGCACTACTTCCCATTCAAAAGTCCTGTCTATCACATCCATCAGTTATATGGCCTGCTTCATCCTAACACTGAATGAATGGGACTGCACTGCAATACCAAGTGCGCCACTACGTCAACATTGATCAGTGAGGGTGGCTGGTGCAAGGAACTCCTGAGATTAATCCTGGAGATAAGTGATTGATAAAAAAAATCTTTGGAATAACACCTTTAACATCTAAGTGGTAATGAAATATCATGTATCATGTAAAGGGCTAAAAAAAAAAAATTCTGAAAGCATTCTATGTAAGAAGTGTTGGGTGCTGAAATTAGTATAAGAGCTACTGAATATAGCTATAGCCAAAGATTCCCTGTTGGAACGATGAAAGCTGTAAACATCGTGTTCAATTTTTTGACCAGAGAGCATCTGACCCTTCTCTGTTGTGTATGTCATAATACTGAAAATGGAACCTGAAATTGACTGCAAAAAACATCCTCTCGCCCTGTTATGTTGATGGGAAATGCTTCTTATTCATTTCATGTCCCTAATATCTGTCTAGACTTCGATGTCTGTATTTTTCTGCTCTAGTCGTATTAAAGTCATTAAGCAGTCAGTGATTTTACAACAGCTCGGTTCAGAAGCAAATTCATGACTGGAGTATTTTGCCTTCCTCCCACATCTTGGTGTTGTTCTTAATTCAAATGGCCTAAATCTTTATCTGCTCCAACCTGAATCAGCTATACTAGTGTTCAGCTATGAATGTTTTTCTTCCTGTAGAAAGGTCAAACCCTGCAAGTGGTAAAAAGCTCTTCTCATTAACTAGGAGAAAATATTGTTATTTGTTCAGTTTGCACAGCTCCATTTAACTTTTTTTACTACGTTTTAGCAGTTATTTTAGCAATGCAAATACGACCATTGGTTACAGTAGTATGGCGAATGAGTATGTTATCATGTCTGGTGCGCTATGAAACTAACTTTTGTCACGACTGTGTCCGTCCTCCTCCCTGTCACTGCTAATAGGTTTAGGAAACATGAGTTTAACTCCTATTGTCTCATGTTTTCTATAGAGCTTTACAAATTTTGGAAACAGTGGAAAGTAACGTTGATGCAAAAGTCCCCATTCTGCTAGTATTTTGGCATTGGATTCTATATCAATGTGAATGTCCAACCATAACACAGACATAACAGAAAGTAGATGTGTAACATGTAACTTTGTCCTTTAAACCCCAACAGTTATGATCGTACTAATGGAAAGGTGGAGAAATATTATATTAATGGAATGTATAAGAACATGCAAGGTCTCTGATAGCAACATCTATTCATCTGACTGCAAGTTTTATTTCTCTAATAATCTATCAGCCTGGATATTTCCATATAGTCTTATGACAGTTGGTAGCTGTTTAGTGTGACAGTATACCACCTTGCCTACAGGCCCTAGAGAACTACGGTGTATATACAGTATATCACAGGTGCCCCTGTTACCCATGTCCTCGGGTCGCAGGTGCACCATATGCTTCTCTGTTCCACTTCGTGGCAAATGCAGCTCCAGGCTGTTTGGCGAGCGTCCCCATCTCCTAGGACGCCACGTCCCGGCTCTTTAGGATCTTCCTGTGTCCCCTAGCGGATCTCGTGCATTGTGCCTTAGAGAATCTTGTCTCCTGTTCTACCTGTGCATTTATTTGTGATTTCCATTGTCACCTTGATTCAGAACCTGACTATGCTCCTCAGCTGCAAGCCCTGACCTTCTGTTTTTTCCTGACTCTGATCCTGTGTCGCTTGTCCTGACTCTCCAGCCTGTCCACGACTCCATCTCAGCCTTGGAGCAACACAGCCGCAAGCAATTTGCGCTGGAGCACCTGGTGGTGTCCCACCGCAGCAAGTCCAACTCACTTTGCGAGGCTCTGTTGAAAACCGGTGCCACTTAGACTCCGCTCCCAGAAGTTTGCTTATGTCATCACTCGCGGTGGTACAGTGGGTCCAGTGGTACCCCTGATCCTGACACAGTGTAAGAAATTGAAATGCATTGATAAATGGCCCTCTCACGTATATTGAAATCTAGATAGTAGTCCATACATAGAATAAATAAACAACATTTCCATAATTTAATTATATAAATACTGCTCAGACAACATAAAGGAAACAAAATTGGAAAGTTCTTTAGTGTTAGGTTTGCCCTATTTATTTTAGCAGGGCAGATTGTTTAATTTGCGCGTTTGGCACAAGTCAATGGAATTGCACAAAAAATAGGGCAAACTATGGTGTCACAAAGATTCTTTCATGGAAGTAGGAAAAAAGGTGCAAAAAGATGCAAATTCACTAAAGACCTTAATTCTTCAAACACCAGATGTATTAAGCAGGAGTAACCAGTATGATACATCTGATCAACAGTAAAAAGCCAAGTAAATGTAATAAACAAAAGCACACAAAGCCAGACCTTGTGATATAGGTGCTCAACAGTATTTCCAAGTCAATTATACCTCAGTAATATCAAACCGGTCCAATTGTGAATCAATTTTCTCCTGCTGATGAGCAAGTAGAATAGAAATCATAGGCATTAGCAAGACAACCTCTATAAAGGATTGATTTTATAAGGGGTGACAACAAACCCTTCTCTGTTGTCATACTTTGTGGCTGTTGTTTAGATCACTTTTTCATTTTGCCATTGCTCTCAACCCTGGGCATCATGATGATGCCTACAATCCACAGACCGTTGCTCAGGTAGTACAGTTCAATCCAGGATGTCTTTATATTTTAATAATTTTAGAATGTCTGGATAATTATTTTTATTCACGTGGCTAATATATACTAGTCCCGAAAACCCCTTCCCGATGGAGCGAAGCAGAGACAACAGAAAAGTTAATGAATAATGGGGGGAAGTACGCCAGTAGGAAATCAATAATTAGTGCCAGGACATTTAGTAATCTCTGCAGAGAACAATATACACAAGATTGCAAGAGAGGTACTGACCACAGAAAGAAATATCCAGTTAACATTGTGTACAGCCTCCCTAAGATGCAAACATTAAATGGTGTCCGGGGAAAGCATTGAGCCCTATGCCTTCTCCAATTTGTCTGGGCAGCCACAGAGTTTGTAAAGTATAGACTTAATATGGCAAGTCAGAACCCTTTTCACTTAAAAATCGTGGGAGGACGGACAGCCATACATCTATTGTGATGCCAAAGAGTACTATCTTCAGGACTATAGCTTCAAAATGTAACCAATCATCTTTCTGGGTAAAACCCATAGGCACCACATAGTTGATAGATGCATAGAAAATAGAGGAAATCTGGATGGACATACCGGCATGGTGACACCAAGAATCGGCAATCCTATGCATATGGAATAACCTTGCATATAGAATTGGTGAACTAAGAATAACTAATTTAAATTGTTATGGCTGCCGAAATAGCGAGGTGTGAGACTCCTGAGCCACCCCCGTCTTCAGACAATGAGGGTATGAGCAGGGCCTATCTAGCATATTGCTGCCTGAGGTGAATATTAAAATTCTGCTCCCCCTTTTTAGTAGCCTAATCCTGTTCCAGTGCCCGCTCCTGTTCAGTAATGCTGAAATGTGATGGCAAGAAGATTAACGGCACCTGCAACACAGGGTCCAGAGCATGGGTTAGATACCAGGAGACAGGCAAATATACCACAAGATATGGAGAAGCCATATGAAGGTACAACCCCAGCTGGGACCGCTACCTCATCCTTTGTGCGAGGAGGAACAGGAGGAGCACTGCCAGAGCCCTGCAAAAACCACTAATATCTGTGTTGGACTGTAAGCAGGGAAATTGTTATTTGGCAGATTGACATTGGCGCTCTGTGCACTTCACGGATGAGAACAGGTTCACACTGAGCGCATTTGACAAATGTGACAGTTTGGAGATATCGTGGATAGCATTCTGCTTTCTGCAACATCCTCCAGCATAACCAATTTGGCATGGGAGGGGGGGGCAATAGTATGGAAGGCATTTCTATGGAGGTACCCTGACTGCCATTAAGATCAAACCCATGGAGACCATATTCATATGCAGCAGCAGGCGCCTGCTTTCCTTCTGATGCTGACAATTCATGGCCTCAGGCAGTGTGTGTGTCAGCCATTCCTGCATGATCAACGAATTGATGCTATGGACTGACCTGCCTGTTCTCCATGACCTAAATCCAATCAAGGACATTTGGTACAATCATGTCTCCATCCATTGCATCCACCAACGCATCACGTACTGAGGTCATATCTTTGGTCTGGTTCCATGATCAAATCAATTAAATTCTCACTTACTCTGGCAATGCCCACGTGCACTAGATATTTTTGTATTGTCCCTTCAGCAAAGGCTTTAAATCTGTAAACGTTTGTTCCTCTTTTTATTTATTTTGATGTGTATCCATATGCTTTATAAAATTATGAATTTTTGTAAATATCAGTTGTGAAATTCTGGATTTTTTCTTGATGTATTATGAAGTCAAAACATGTAAAGCAGAACACATAGAACAGGACAAGTCTTTCCAGAGACTATACAGAGGAATGGCACAACGGAAAGACATGCTCCTTTTGTGAAACATAAAAAGTAAAAAGAAAATTTCGGATCGCTCACCCAATCACCTAGTTGTCCTCCTGCACCTGTGTCCTGTGGTGATGCACAGCCGTCAGATCCTTGACTGCAAAATCTCCAAACTTTGCAAAAGGTGTAGTAGGCGGCACTCAAGAGAACCACACCGAGTAGGTGCAAGCATGTTCTTTTTATTGGGCTTCAGGTCTGCACAGTACATGGATAAAAGAACGCGTAAGATCGACTTAGTCATGATCTACACGTTCTAACGTCGAAACGCGCGATCTTACGCGTTCTTTTTATCCATGTACTGATGCACGACTGAGCCCAATATAAAGAACATGCTTGCACCTACTCCGGTGTGGTTCTCCTGAGTGCCGCCTACTACTACCTTTTGCAAAGACATGCTCCGTTAGTACGTGTATTGGACCACTCGGGTTTGGTTTAAAATAACTGAAGGAAATAACTGAAGACCTAACAGAGATGTGAACTGGCCCTTAGATAAATTAGTAAAGCTGCCCTTGAGCATTTGACATCTATGTCTTCAAATAACCTGTCTATGGGGGACATGTTTATTATTTCTGCTTGTCAAATTGTCTCATTTTTCGACTTTTGTCATATTTGCGACTTTTTTGCGACTTTTCACCTGTCGTTTTGTCAAGTACGCCTTGTTCTGCACCTTGTGCAGTGTGTGTCTTATGTATCTTAGTTTCCCAGATGTTCCGTTCAACATTTCACTTGTGTATCACTTTTTTGCCTATTTTTGCGACTTTTTAAGTGCAAATCTGCACCTGGTCCAGGGCAGTGGCAAAGGAAGGTTTTTTCATAGACCCGATTTTAACATGTAAATTGGAATAATTTCACATGCTTAAATGTTTCACATTTTGCACAGTAACCTCTTTAGTAAAAATTCTGAAATTTTTGCTTTTTAAAAAATGTGGTTACTTCTAAGGGTGAGGCCACACATAGAGGTTTAATTGCGTTTTTAATGCATTTTGAAACTAATTACAACAGCTGAGGAGAGGTGATTTGCCTTATTTCATTGCTGTTACATTTGTATTTACAAAACGCACTATAATGCAAATGTTAAAAGTAATTAGTGTCGTGGCTTATGTCCATATGGATTTGAGACATTTGCAACAAAAAGTCTCAAAAACAAGGCAAAATTTGCGTCTGCCAGGATAGGAAAAACGGAAAATGTATCACAAGTAAAAAGACAGGATCATAAATAAGGTGCAAAAACTAGCCGCCAAAAGTCTCTAAAATGCACCTCAGAGAGACCAAACTATGATACATGTGCCCCTATTACTTCCTGCAGATTATTACTCCTGTTGGCTCTTTTTAGTCATGTTTTCATGAAATCCCATGGTGTATATTTAAGCCAGGCTCAAACGCTCTTTGGGGCTTGAAAAATTACAGGACCTTGTTTAGGGGGAGGGGTTTGTTTATATGTGAATTCTTGCCTCAAGCCCGTCCTGCGAGATGACATCGGTAACGCAAATGCAAATGTGGACTCCCTATGGGTGGAGATAAGAGGAGGGAAAAAGAATAATAAAATATTACTAGGGGTTTGTTATAAGGCTCCAAATATAATTGGAGGCAGCAGAGGAAATGCTGATAAGTGAAATGGATGCGGCTTCAAAGCAAGGTGAAGTACTTCTCATGGGAGACTTCAATTACCCAGATATCGACTGGGGGGCAGAAACGTGCAGGCCCTTCAAAGGCAGCAGGTTCTTGTCAACAACAAAAGACAATTACTAGAGATGAGCGAACATGCTCGTCCGAGCTTGATGCGTGCATTGATCCGAAGTGTGTGCAGTGTCCTAAGTGTGACTTAGGTTTAAGGGACTTAAGTTTGAGGGACTTTAACAGGTAACTGTTGTATTTTGTGTTACTTTGACTGTAAATTCTTCTTTCTGTGCATTTTTCTATTGTTATCCCCATTAGAACAATGGACTCCATAAGTGGCATTGCTACACAGTGTACATCCTGTGCCATATATTCTTTCCTTGAACAGCCGTTCGAGGGGGAATTCTGCTGTGTGGGATGTGTGAAAATTGCTCATCTGGAAGCCCAGATTCTGAATCTAAATGAGCAAGTTTCAAGGCTGCGGGCTATTGACAATATGGATCGAAGTTTGCTGCTCCTGGAGCACAAACTCTCTGGGGAAGATGGGTGTGGGGAGGGAAGTAGAGGGAAGAGTTGTAGGGAGTCTAGTCCTGATCTGGTGCACCCCAATAAGTTTGCCAGGCTGGCGGATGAGGGGGATATCAGCTCTGGGGTAGCAACGCTGCAGCAAGACATGGCCTCTAGCAAGCAGGGGACTGTCTGCTCTAGTATGAAGGGTAATGGGAGCACAGGAAAGGTCAGACAGGTGCTGGTAATGGGAGATTCGATTATTAGAGGAACACACAGGGCAATCTGTCAAAAAGACCGTGCATACCGAACAGTGTGTTGTTTGCCGGGTGGTCGGGTTCGGCATGTTGCGGATCGGGCTGACAGATTACTGGGAGGGGATGGTGAGGAACAAGCAGTCATGGTCCACATTGGCACTAATGACAAAGTAAGAGGTAGGTGGAAGGTCCTTAAAAATGATTTCAGGGATTTAGGCCATAAGCTCAGGGCAAGGACCTCAAAGGTAGTTTTCTCCAAAATACTACCTGTACCACGTGCCACACCAGAAAGGTAGCGGGAGATCAGGGAGGTAAATAAGTGGCTCAAAAGTTGGTGTAGGAAGGAGGGTTTTGGGTTCATGGAGAACTGGGCTGACTTTTCTGTCAGCTACAGGCTCTACAGTAGGGATGGGCTGCACCTCAATGGGGAGGCTGAAGCTGTTTTGGGGGAAAAAATGGCTAGAAGGTTGGAGGAGTGTTTAAACTAGAGACCTGGGGGGAGGGCAACTACACTTGTGCAGGGCAAATAGACAGTGATAGAGAGCTGGGAAGAGTCATAGTCCATGGGGGAGGAAGAGGGTCTGGAATGAGACTGGGCAATAGGATCATAAGGAATGCGGACAAGGAAAACCATATAAAGTGTATGTACACAAATGCCAGAAGCCTCACAAACAAAATGGAGGAACTGGAACTCTTGATGTTGGAGCGGAAATATGATATAGTGGGTATCAGCGAGACATGGCTGGACAGTAGCTATGACTGGGCTGTTACTATAGATGGTTATAGTCTTTTTAGAAAGGATCATATAAATAAAAAAGGGGGAGGGGTTTGTTTATATGTGAATTCTTGCCTCAAGCCTGTGTTGCGAGATGACATCAGTAATGCAATGTTATAAGGCTCCAAATATATTGGAGGCAGCAGAGGAAATGCTGATAAGTGAAATGGATGCGGCTTCAAAGCATGGTGAAGTACTTATCATGGGGGACTTCAATTACCCAGATATTGACTGGGGGGCAGAAACATGCAGGTCCTTCAAAGGCAGCAGGTTCTTGTCAACAACAAAAGACAATTACCTGTCGCAAATAGTCCTGGAGCCAACATGAGGGGGGGCACTGCTGGACCTTATCCTAACCGACAGACCTGACCCCAAAACGACAGGTTGGGGGGAACCTGGGGAATAGTGATCATAATATCATTGATTTTGTATTACGCTTTACTAAGAATGTTAGGGAAGGGGCAACCAACACTCTAAACTTCAGGAGGGCAAATTTTCAGCAACTAAGGGAAGACCTTAAAGGCATAGACTGGGATAATGTTCTCAAAGACAAAAGCCCCCCCCCCACAAAAAGATAAGATGTTTAAGGTGCTAAAATGTGAAGGTAGCGATGAGGCATTACAGGATTATAGAGAGATAAATAAATCCTGTAAAAAGCAGATAAAGGCTGCAAAAATAGAGACTGAAGAGAAATTGCCAGGGAGGGCAAAAATAATCCCAAATTATTTTTGAAGTATATAAATGATAAGAAACTAAAAACAGAGAGTGT
Organism: Engystomops pustulosus; assembly: GCA_019512145.1. Lineage (NCBI taxonomy): Eukaryota > Metazoa > Chordata > Amphibia > Anura > Leptodactylidae > Engystomops > Engystomops pustulosus. Next base: position 74,740,043 of record CM033643.1, on the reverse strand, counting down.
GGGTCCCCTTAGAAATAACATGGGGGTCATGGTGGAAGGAGATGAGGAAAGGGCCAATCTACTGAATGCCGCCTTCTCAACTGTCTTTACCCAGGAAAATCCCCTGGTGGAAGACACAATGAGGAATAAAGTAAATTCTGTTTGGAGTGTCAACAGTTTAACCCAGGAAGAGGTACGGCGCCACCTCGCAACCACTAAGATAGATAAATCACCGGGGCCAGATGGCATACACCCCCGAGTTCTGCATGAACTATGCACCGTGATAGACAGACCGTTATTTTTAATATTTGAAGATTCACTGAGGACTGGTTATGTTCCACAGGACTGGCGCATAGCGATCCTGGAAACTACAGACCTGTGAGTCTAACTGCTGTGGTGGGGAAAATATTTGAGGGGTTTGTTAGAGATGCTGTCCTCGAGTATCTCACTGTGCACAACCTTATAACCCAGCGTCAGCATGGGTTTATGAGACATCGGTCCTGTCAGACTAATCTGATTGGTTTCTACGAGGAGGTAAGTTCAAGATGGGAGGGGGGGACCCTGTGGATGTTGTATATCTGGACTTTTCAAAGGCATTTGACACCGTGCCACATAAAAGGTTGGTATATAAAATGAGACTGCTGGGAATAGGAGAAAATCAGTGTATTTGGGTAAGTAATTGGCTTAGTGATAGAAAACAGAGGGTGGTCATTAATGGCACATTCTCAGATTGGGTTGAGGTTACCAGTGGAGTGCCACAGGGGTCAGTATTGGGGCCACTTCTTTTTAATATTTTTATTAATGACCTTGTAGTGGGTTTACACAGTCAAGTTTCAATATTTGCAGATGATACTAAGCTGTGTAAAGTAATAAATACTGAGGTCGATAGTTTAGCATTACAGAAGGATTTGTGGAAGCTTGAGGAGTGGGCAGAGAAATGGTTGATGAGGTTTAATGTAGATAAATGTAAAGTTATGCACTTGGGCCATGGAAATACAAAAGTATAATTATGTTCTAAACGGTCAATTACTTGGTAAAACTGTAGCTGAAAAGGACTTGGGGGTATTGGTGATTGGTAAACTTAATTTTAGTGACCAGAGCCAGGCGGCTGCTGCTAAAGCAAATAAAATAATGGGAGGAATAGATTCTCATGATAAAGACATTGTTTTGCCCTTATACAAATCCCTGGTCAGACCACACATGGAATATTGTGTACAGTTTTGGGCACCAGTGTATAAAAAGGATATAGTAGAGCTGGAACGGGTGCAGAGGAGAGCAACCAGGATTATGAGGAGAATGGGGGGGATTAGAATACAATGACAGATTACAAAATTTGGGATTATTCAGTTTAGAAAAAAGACGACTGAGGGGAGACCTCATGACAATGTACAAATACCTGAACGGGCAGTACAAGGATCTCTCCAAAGATCTTTTTATACCTAGGCCTGTGACCAGGACAAGGGGGCATCCTCTACGCCTAGAGGAGAGGCGATTTTTTGGAGAGGTATTTAATGTGAAATACCTCTCCATAGCACCATAAGACGTACCCTTACGTCTTGTTGCACATGGGGGAGTATGAAGAGGGCTCACGGGCTGTTAACCCTTTGATCGCCACAGGCAAAGCTTCCAGGGGCATTAAAGAGCTGGTGGCGCATGATCCCCGTGACGTCATTGGGGAGCGGCAATCTGTTGCTATGCAAGCCTCGGTTCACACAAAGATCCGAGGTTATCATGATCTAGACCAGTGATTTTCAACCTTTTTTGAGCCGCGGCACACTTTTTATACTTAGAAAATCCTTTGGCACACCACCAACCAAAATAGCACAAAATGACACTAAAACAGTCATATTATACATATAGTTAATAATATAGATTGTAAATTTATTTTACTCACTCAGTGTGAAACCTGGGCCTGTTTCATTAAACACAAAAGGGATATCCTGGCAGGAATGGTGGAAAGACACACACAAAGCTCTTCCTCAACAGTTCTCAGTTTCTCCCTGTTTCTAGTATATGGTACTGATTATTATGTGGCTCATATAGTGCAAAATAAAGGGGTACAATTAGAAGTACTATGGCCATGAGGCCAGAGTACAAGTGCCAGCTCATATACTCGGCATATGAGCTGGTACTTGTAGTACTCCAGCCTCATGCATATAGTATTTCTCATTTTACATTTCTCATTGTTATATGCAGTATACTTAAAGTACTAAAAGTACTAGCTCATATGCTGAGTATTCTGTCAACAGTTCATATACTCAGGCAAAAGCTCATATAGTCAGCATTATTGGTGGGCATTACCTTGGCGGTGGGCAAATGCGAGAGTCTCTCCGCTCTCAGGATGATGCGCCGGCCTCGGTTATGTCATTTTGTCGAGCGAGGTTCAAAGCTTGCGCATGTGTTATTGTACACGTCTCCTACATTGTAAGAAGCCGTTACTGTGCATCGCTGCGCATTGCCGGGAAACAAAACACAGGGGGCACCATAGTTTGGGGAACTTTGCCCGCGGCACACCCGACCATGTGTCGCGGCACACTAGTGTGCCACGGCACACTGGTTGAAAATCACTGATCAAGACTATCTATTACAATGTTTGATTTGCACATTGTAATAGATGGTGTGCAAAATCCCCATATACTGCCATATACTGGTCTTGCCCTAGTCCTGATGCTAAAGGGGGCTAAAGACAAAGTTGTTTCGGGGAAGGGATGACTTGAAGTTCCTGGAATTTCAAGTTACGCCACCGGAAACTGTATGTTACAATGGGACACAGTACAAAGTGAGATAATATCAAAGAATTTACTGGAGAATAGATACAGTATATAGTAAGAGAAAATTTTCTGGAGCTTTTTGGGAATTAAAAAATAAAACCAATGAAGTTACAAATTGCAATAGCTAATGATAAAAAAGAAAACAGACCCTGGGTTATATACAGCATAGGTACTTACGATTTGTACTTAACTTGAATTTGTATGCAAGTTGGAACTGGTATATTTTAGATTTTTTGTCTCTGTGAGAATTGGATTTTTTAAATTTTGTGCTGTAATGGAACAATAAAGCTTCATTACAGACACCTTACATCTGATCATTGCATCCTGGGACTAAAATAAAGAATCTAGAGAGCTGCACCAAAGGTCACATTGTGTAGAGAGGTCCATATGTAACTAGGGATCATCTGTAACTCGGATGTCCTTAAGTCAGGTACTGTCTGTATCATATAATTCACAGATAATTCAGTCAAGGTGCAAGGTAAGTTAATAAACAATGATATTGTAATGCAAATGCTCAGAGAAAGCAGGAAAGTATATTTGCAATGCAATTTGCAATACAATACAAGCACAACATGTTACATGGGGCAGGGAACTCTGGGAAGAAGAAAGGAACATGGCAGAACTGTTCCTCACTGTATGGGGGTAGTGTTCCTCACTGTATGGGGGTAGTATTCCTCACTGTATGGCTTTATTTTTCAATGTATGGAGCTAGTGTTCCTCACTGTATGGCAGTAGTGTTCCTCACTGTATGGGGGTAGTACTCCTCACTGTATGGGGGAACTGTTCCTCACTGTATGGGGGTAGTGTCCCTCATGTATGGCAGTAGAGTTCCTCATTGTATGGGGGTAGTATTCCTCACTGTATGTGGGTAGAGTTCCTCACTGTATGGGGTTGTGTCCCTCACTGTATGGGGGTAGTGTCCCTCACTGTATGGCTGTATTCTTCACTGTATGATGGTAGTGTTCCTCACTGTATGATGGTAGTGTTCCTCATTTGTCGCACCTGCCTGGTGTAATCCACAAAATATACTGGCAACTTTTATCAGTGTAGCGATATTATTTGAGCGCTTTTGCTCACTCTTTGGTTTCCTCTCGCCCCAGCATTGTTTGAAGCCTGAGCCATTTAGGGTATGTCGCCATGCCACTCTCTAGCCTGCCGCTGCTGCCGCTGCCTCTGCATGCGTCCCCTATAGTGTCGGGTCAATTATGGATGTTTTAGATGCGTCTAGCTTCATTCTGTCACTCTGTCATGGCCATGCTGTGCCATAATTTTGGCATAATGGTGCGATAGGCGCCTAGAGGCATCCTGGCATGCTGCCCACCTGCTGTTTCCTGTCCATTCCGTGGTGTTTCCATCCTTTTCTGAGGTTCTCAGGTTGTGTTGGCCAAGCTTCCCTGTGCAGAGCCTTGGTCCCCTTGAAAATGCTCGAGTCTCCATTGACTTCAATGGGGTTCGTTATTCAGCAGAAGCACTCGAGCATCGGGAAAAGTTGTCTCGAATAACGAGTACCGAGCATTTTAGGTTTCGCCTCATTTCTACACATACCTTTTCATAGGCTTTGCAGATGAGTGATAGTTGACTGTGTTGGACCGTCTTGTTATGAAAATCCTGACGCCAGGCTTACACATAGAATCTGGCTCAGTCATTGAGTTGGCCTATGAAGTAGGGTCCTTAGGGGACCTTGGGGGTGTTAATACTTAGAAGCACCTAGATGTCATACCACCCAGGGTAAGTACCTCAGACGACAGTGTAAAGTGTACTGTATGTATTGCATGTACCTAAATGTATTACTATTGGTGTCGCCAAGGAAGAAGAGTTTTTGAACACATAGTCAGGCCTTGGTGCAAGCAATAGATTACAGCACATGACACCACACCTTTCCCACATACAGTTGGTTTAAGGGCATTAGCTACCAACCGTCACATATGTTTGTATTTTTTGTACCTAGTCCAACACCAACCCAGGTGCCTGTCTCCAGGGCCGTGGGCCCACGGCCCTGGAGACGAGGCACTGGGTTGGTTGTTGGACCTAGGTACAAAAAAACAACATAATGCTGGACGGTTGGTTAGCTAATGCCTTAAAACCAACTGACATGTTGGGCAAAGGGTGTGTCATTGCTGTAATTATGCTTTGCTAACCAAGGCCTGACTATGGTTCCAAAACTCTTATTCCTGGCGACACAGACAAATAGTATACATTAGGTACAATGCAATACATACAGTACACTTTATCACTTTGTCCGTCTGAGGTACTTACCCTGGGTGTATCGACATTAGGTGTCTTACTAATTTAACACCCCAAGGTTTTCCCCTAGGACCCTCATTTACATGGCCAACTTCAATGTATGGCCCAGATTCTATGCTGTAACCTGGCGTCAATTTGTCCATTAACAGACGGTCTAACACAGTCATAATCATCACTAAGCAAAGCCTATGAAAAGGTATGTGTAGATAGATGAGGAGATCCTAAAATGCTGCGGTACTGTTTATTCGGAAACTTTCCCGAATGCTCGAGTGCTCTGCTCGAATAACGAACCTCCATTGAAAAGTCAATGGAGACTCGAGCATTTTTCAAGGGGACAAGGCTCTGCAAGGGAAAGCTTGGCCAAACACACCTCGCGGAACTCAGAAAAGGATGGACACACCACGGACATGGACAGGAACAGCATCGGGTCAGTCATGCATGGATGCCTCTTTAAGGGCCTAACTCGCACCATGTTATGCCAAAATTATGGCAACAGATGTGCCATGGACAGAGTGACAGCAATGAAGCTAGCAGCTCTAAACATCCAATAATGACCGACACTAAGGGGAAAACGGCATGCAGAGGCAGCGGCCATGAGCGCAGGCTGAGAGTGGCATGGCGACATACCACTAAATGCTCAGGTTCAAACAAGCATGGGGCACGAGAGGAATCCAAGAGGGTACGTGAGCAAAAGCGCTCAAATAATATCGCACAATGATAAAGTGTGCCAGCTATATTTTGTGGATTACACCAGGCAGGTGCGACAAACGGTTTGTCCCCTACACTGCACATAGCCAGCACTTCTAAGCGAGTGCAAAAACCTATACCATCTATACCCCTGCCGGCTTTAATATACATAGACCTTCTGGAGACCATCTGCTGCTGGCCAGCGTTAGTTTTCCTTCCCCCATCTGATCCATAGCCGAGACGTGGGCAGCTCTTTCAATTGCCCTGGGGGTATGCAACATCCCTGTCAATGCGCATGGCAGAGGAGTGATTGCGAATAAACCCCTTGTACCATTCATTACACCAAGAGGTAATATGCAGCGGTGGATACTGCCTGGAGAGGCAAGGGTTAACCTGTTTTACTAATGTCATACAATGATATTCTACCTTTGTAACTGTAGTGTGATTGGAGAGTGAGATCACCTGACCAGGGGCTGTTGAGAAGTGACGATTAGTTAGTGCTAACAGTCAGTAGTTAGTGCTGACAGGGTGTTAGTGCTGAGCTCTCACCACATGAGGAGCTGTTAGGTTCCAGCTCCTGACAGAGGGGCATAACAACTCCACACTGAGTGATTAGAGACAGCGTGTGCCTCACACCTCTAGTGAGCTCACACAGAGCAACTAGGACTAAAGCTGCAGCTTCCAGCATTGGACACAGCTACATCTCGGCCTGTATCTGCAACCAGGCTGGTGACCAAACTCCTGAGGTTCACTCTCCAAAATCACTCTCAGTAACCCGACCATTTGTAAGGAATCGTTTGGTGTGTTGCCTGCTGTTGGTTTGAATAAAGAACTGTAAGTTATTTTGCACAACGTTGCCTCCATCTGGTCCCTGCTACGGCTGTCACCATCAAGGGCGCTCCATCTATCATCCAGGGACTCATAATACAAACACAAGGGGGGATATTTATCAGGACCTCTGCGCAACGCCAATGGCGCAGAGGCCCTGAAATAATCGCAAATGCTAGCTTATTACTAGCTTTTGCGATTATTTGGAGGGTGCAGCCGGCCAGGAGTGGGCCGGCACGGGCGTTACTGTCCCCGCGCCAAGGCACTTGCTGCTGCCGGCGACTTTTCATACGTGAAAAGCTACAGGCTGCGGCTTTTTCTATGCCAGGCCCTGCCTGGCGTAGGATAAATGCTGCGCCGCCCCCAGCAGCCCCGCAGCTTCCGCCTCTTGATGATCGGGTTGCGAACTTGCGCACGAGCACCAGCGTATGATAAATATCACCCAAGGAGTTGTCCCAGGGAGAACTAGTACATCAGCTTCTCCCTCATCTAATTTCTTGTACACACCACGCACTGGATACCTGCCAGGCTGTGGGACAGCCCTCCGGTGCCCATACCAAGTCCCGTGACACTAGCGTGCCTAGGCCACAACCGCCAGCCACTTCGGTATTCTGGGCCCCAGCTGCCTCCAGGCCCAAAGAAAAAGGCTTGGTCCCAGTGGGGAATGTTACAGTAACAACCTGTAAATCTGCAGCACTGCAGTGCTCTGGATCCCCCAGAGCCCTTCAGACTAATTAACATAATTGTAAAAGTTGATTTAAGAATGAACGAGACCAAAGATAACATGGATAGGTGTCCATGGTTTATCATGATGGATTTTGATGGTAGATTTTCTTCAAGTTTGCAAGATGCAGTAACTTGATGATATTATAATGTGATCTAATGCTATGAGAGATGTAGTTTGGTTGTGTGGGATTTTCAGACACATACGCAGATACTTTCGCACGCTTAGCCCTCCTACATATTGAAACCACAGTAGAAAATTTAATACATAAAAGGGAATTTTCACTTTTAAAACTATACCACTAATACTAAAATTGAAATACCTCTAGAAATGTTATCTTACATAAATCAATCAATTCTGGTACATAGATACATATATAATAACCAGCAATACACCAGGAAGCTTGCTACTCTTGTGTAATATGACATGTTATCTTCTTTATCTGATCAAATAAATGTCTCAATTTGACACCAATTGTGTTCCTTCACATAAAGGAATGTACACTGAGCTTAAGCTTCAGCCCAGGTCAGGAGACAACTCCCTGTTAATTTTACTAAAAGATATTTTCTTGCACACCAAAGGTAGACTCTAAAAGTTGTGAAGGTGAAGGGCACATTTATGGAAGAGGAGCCTTGCATCATCACAATGTTTAGCTGATTCTTCTAACACTACCAAATGTAGTATGTCAAGGTAAGAGAATTTAATATGCTGGTCATATAAATAAAGATGAATATCAACCATCTAATGTGGAAATGAGGTGCCTGGCAGCATAGTTTAGACACACTGGGGCCCATATATATATAGTTTTTCAGCTGCCAATTTTTCAAATTTCCTAAAGTTTGTCTTATTAAGTCATTGCAATGTATCTGAAGTTTTTCCCTTTGTGATACATGTGATGAGTTGCCTGTTTAGTCTAACTTTTGTGACTTTTTCAGTGTGCAACTTTTTAGTCCAAAATAATAAGGCAAATTTACTTACCCGGTCGTTGAAGTTCACCTTCTTCTTCCTGGTGCATGTAAGTGCATTGTCTCGCAACACAATTTGAATCTTAAATCCTGCGCTCAGTCCGAATCAGTCGGATCTTATGACGGCACCCACACCCCCCCTATTTCTGTCACATGAAAGCCAGCCCACAATCTGATCGCGTGTGACAGAATCCCAGTGCAAACCCCTGTCAAAGCTCTGCAAATCCCAAAAATTGCGCACAGTTCAACAAAAGTGAGCAGCGTGAACCTTAGTTAATAAGCCCCAACATCTGCAAAAGTAAGTCTGTTCTGTTTTGCGATTTATTAGGCACAAGAATGGGACAATTTCAGTACCCTACAAATATTATTTTGGCATGAAATCCTTGAGGCAGCTCACTTACAAAAAAAGTTGCAGACTGCGAAAAGTTGCACAAAACGTCACACAAAAATAAGAACCCAATAAGATTGATAAATGTCCCCCACTATATTTACTTGTGTATGAGGGAGTTGGAAAGAATAACTGGCTGAATGAGTTTCCAATCACAGTGTAACCACTTTTAGCCTTCTGATCTCTTGCACTTTCATAAAAATTCTAATTCACTCGACTTGATGCCCGAACAAGCCTGAGCAGTCTAGATCCCCTGCCAAATCTCAGGAATAAACAGAACACCTGATAGTTAGAGTATATGATGCTATAGTCTTTTTTAATTATACAGGTTTCATAAATCTACATTTTGTCTGGGCATATTATAACCCACGGTTTATATGTTAGGAAGATCATTACTGGCAACCAGTTGCCACACCTTCCTATGTAGGTGATAAAAACAAGATAAAACAAACCTAAGAGGCCCTTCAAATTATTTCACAACACGCAACCTGATTGGACGTAGGAGTCTTCAGCATTTCTCCGCATGCCACTGCAGATGCCTCATCCCTTAAGCATAAATGGTGGTTAACCCACCCCACAAATTTATGCAAGAGTGGAACTGAAGTATAGCAATGCATCATAGTTACCAGAATCAGTCTGTCTTGGTATAAAGAAATAGTTTACGCTACTACAGTATTATCAGTCTCATTTAGACTACAAGACTTCTCATACTGTATCATCATTATCTGCATGTGAATAGTGAATAATATGTAAAAGTTTGCCTACAGCAGTGAGTGTGCAAGCGCGACGTAGGAATTCCTGTGCTGGTCCACTCCACCAACGGTCACACCCCCCTTCATGCCTCTCCATGCCCCGTTAGGTAATGTCAAAGCGGAGATTCTCTCTGGAAATAACTGTGTTTGTAGGAGCCACGGTTCAGAAGATGTAGCCATTTATAACAAGGTTTTATTTTTGGGGTAGGGCTTCTTTTAGCCAAACTCTGAAAAGGCTGAAAAATCATGCTCTGGTTTATATTCGGGATTGGTCTTTTTTTTACAGAGAAACACAGCAGTATTCATGACTAGTACCTGCAGTATTCATGACTAGTACCTAACATGTAGGCTAACTGCACATGCAGCAGAATGACTGTGGAATTTAGCCCAGTTTTAATTACGGAGCCATTATACAAGCATCAGCTACCAGCAGGGCCTATTGGGTGGGCTCCTAGGATGAGCAGCCCTTGCCTTTGAATGAGCCCCCACCAAATGTGGGCGATTCAGGCGGTTCCTGAATAAGTTACCTGCTTTGCCATAGAGCATCTGTCTCACTCAAGATAGCGGTGCTGTGACATCACAGACTGCGATGCCAGTGCCAATATGCGAGGGAAGAGGAGGAGGTCAGCCGCATCGGGGGAATGTAGGAAGGTAAGAACAATGTTATTATTTTACACACATACAATTTCTGAACTGTGAAAATCTCAGCATGCTCTACTTTTGCAAGTCATGCGCGTGAAAAACGCCCCATATATACAAGGTCAGTACAATGCGTTTTTTCCCTGAGTAATTACCATATAAAAAACAGACCACAGTCATAAGTGTTTTTCATATGCGTTATCTTTCCATGAAAAACGTATAGGAAGTACATTGAAAACACACTGCACTCTGCACTCTGCACACTGCACTCTGATGTGATCTGCAAACCAAGCGTGAAAGAGGCCCTGTTTACCCATATTCTGATGCCAACAACTTTTTTTTATAGTTGAATGCAGTGAGCAGTGTAAGGTTTAATTCTTTGCTGGACAAGATGATGTTTTCATTGTAACATAGCAAAAAGTGATGATTTGGACTTTTGGGGGGATTTGAATTTGATTTTTTAAACGTTTTATTTATTTATTATTAGGGGGATTTGAATTTGATTTTTTAAACGTTTTATTTATTTATTATTATCTCAGCCCTCTAAGGTAACTTAACCCTAGCGGTCTGAACACTCATACAGCATACTGCAATACAAGTGTATTGTAGTACAGTATATTGAAGATATACTTCTATGGAAAAATTGATGTATGACCCAGTGGCGGCGCCCACGGCATAGCACCCGCGATCGGTGCTAGCAATGATCCCGGGTGTTACCAGTAAGTCTTTGCTGCAATATGCAGCAAAGACTTACCCGCTATGGAGATGGCGGCGCCCACGGCATAGCACCCGCGATCGGTGCTAGCAATGATCGCGGGTGTTACCAGTAAGTCTTTGCTGCAATATACTCGACGTGTGCTGTACTTTTACAGTGCGCTGCAGTAAGTGGTTAAGTGAAGGTCAGTAAATATGGGTCAGATAATATAATGGCACATTTCTATGCATATTAGTTTTCTTTCTTCTGGATTAGAGAATTTGATTACTTCTGTCACCTACTACACTTGTGTCATTTCCCCTTAAAACGTCAATAATTTAAATTATGATATATGAAACATTTACAGGAATTTATTATATGTACCAGTAAACTATGCCTTGTCTTGCATGTTTTGTAATATTACAAACCCCCCACTTAAAGGAAACCTACCATTTGATTTGATGCATTATGAACCAAACATACCTGGAGAATGCTGTAGCTACACTGATGCAGAAACATATCTTGTTGAGTGGTTTTTCTGAAAAAACTATTATAACATTATGATTATGAAGCTCTGTCCTTCTGTGCCTGGGCTCCTGCACTTTTTCTTTCACATTAGTTATGCACTACAACAGAGGAAGATACAATCACTGTTCTCCCAACCAGGCACAATAATCAATTGCTGCACCATCCCCCAGCTGCTGTGTATGAGTGATCCAGTTCTGCCTTGGCTGTTCAGAAAGCTCATGTGTAATGTGTGTAATATGGATCCAGCTTTCCCAAGGTTCAGCAAAACCCCTCAGCTCAGGGATTAAACAAGACATGATTCTGCATCAGTGTAGCTACAGAATTCTCAAAGTATGTTTGGTTCTTAATGCATGAAATCAAATGGTAGATTTTCTTTGATAATAGAAGTAAAGAAGAATGAGAGAATGACCTCCTTAGAGATGTCCTTGAAGATGGTTGTACTCCCTCCTTAGCACAGAACTTTCATTTAGTTCTTGTTCAGTAATGCATTCTATTAAAATCCAGTTGAAGGAATCAAGCCATTAAGCTACTAATGTCTATAGTAACCAATGTGTTTTTAGTTACCAAAGGCAGAAGACAAGCCAAAAGGGAACACTGTATACTTAATAGTGAGGCTGTTTAACTTAACATAAATGCAGTATGAAGCAACACAATAAAATAAGGGTGGTAATTGTTGGATCACACGTGTGATGTTCTGTAGTATACAGCAACAAATTAGGTGAAAAGAGATGACATGAAGAAGAATGGAAATGTACTGTAAATTATATGATCCATATATGTTTCTTACACTATACCGATTCTTTAGCTGAAAATTATAGAGCAGATCCTATTCCTACCCATGTCTGTGGTCCGGGCAGTATTTTCTACTGTCATCAGCATGTGAGTCTATATTAATAATAATACTCTTTAGTTATATAGCGCCATCATATTCTGTAGCGCTTTACAAATCATAGGGGACATATACAAATAAAATAATACATTATAGAAAAAAAAACACTCATATGGAACAATAGGAGTGAGAGCCCTGCTCACAAGAGTCTATTATTTGTGGCCAAAGTTTGCATACGTTATTGTGCTATCCTGTTTTAAGAATTTTAACATAACAAATGAGAAATGTCAATATCTACAATTTGCTACAAAGTGGATCGCTACTGAGTGTCTTCTTTCTAATAGAGTATAATATCTACCAAATTCTAGATTTCTAGTAGAGCAAGCAGACTCTTATCTCTTAAAGAGACAGTATTGATTGTGTTCATATAAGGCCAATATGTTGCAGAAAGTTTTTTAAATTGGAATTGTAGAAAGCAACGAGTTTCTCTCCAAAACCTCCTGCTCCTAAAATGGTAATCATTATGAGTCACATTTAGACCAAATCTTTGGGGGATGAAAATACTATAATGAGAGTCATAATAGCATCTAAGTGTTAATCTTACAATGTGACTAATGTACATGGATTGGATCTACATCAATGTTAGATCCAATCAGAGAAATGCAATATATATTCTTATTAATATCATAATATAAGATACTTGTATTCAATATATCACCTGATTTTATTCTAGGTTTAGTATAAGTTTCCAGCACATGAAAGAAGCAGGGAGCTATTTTAGGAAATTTATTTGACCTTATTAAAACTCTGTTGTACTGTATCTTGCTGACACTTTGTTACAAAGCAACCACGATTGTCTAGAGAAATGAGCAGGCAATTAATAAACACAACAGATCCTTCACTTACTCATTATCTCTAAAATAATACCTGATTGTGCCAAGACCTGTTTTGGAAGACCTCAGCACTTATGTTACATAATTCTGTTCCTAAATATGTTAGGAAAGGCACAATCATCATTTTTCTAGTCATTTCAATTTTTTTTAATATTCCCAGCCATTTATAGATCTGATGATTTGATCATATTTATATCTTGCCTATGACATTGCCATTAAATGAATATATTTACTCTCTTTTTCTCAATGACAAAATCAAGTCCCTAGGGAATTGCCATGAAAGTGCAGTAGAGGACAATACAGTGTGGAAAAGTTTCCAGAAAAGGAAATCACATGAGCAACAAGAAGTGAAGCAAGTTAGATTAACCTTAGCTGTCCCTGTAGATTTACATTGGAGGTTTGATCTTGCTGAGATATGGAAAGATTTCTCCTATGCTTGCATCACTTATACATGTTTGTCTCCACAGGATCGCTGTGCCAAATTTCTTTAGGGAAATTACCATACCTGACTTGTTTGAAATTTTAAAAGGCTCTGAAGAAATATGACTGGATGAATCATTTATCCGCACATATGATTTCATTGTATAATGAGTAAATCGATGTTACTTAACTATCTGCCTTTCCCATAAGCAGACTACAGAAAATAAAATATTACAAGCAAAACAATTTATAGGATGCAATTCTCAACAAAACCACTGGGAAGCTTTGGGTAGACACTGAGAAGATACCAATTTGTGATACAATGTTGCAAAACAAATTTGGGGCAGATTTATCAAGCTGTCTGAAAGTCAGAATATTTCTAGTTGCTCAAGGCAACTTATCACAGCTCTCCTTTAAAATATTCATGAGCACTGGTAAAATGAAAGCTGAGCTGTGATTGGTTGCCATAGGCAACTAGAAATATTCTGCCTTTCAGACAGCTTGATGAATCTGCCGCATTGTCTTGAAAAGTACATAGGTGTGAACATGTACATTCAAAAGAAAAGTAAGGAAGGGCACACCTTCTTATAATTTATACTTCAGTGCCCCGAAAAAAAGGTCAATAATTCCAAGAAATATATCCTTAACTGAATAAAGACTGGGTGGTAGGCCCAAGGGTCCCACTCCTGCTGCTTTAACATCACAAATAAAGGAATGGTTACACAGTGCACCATGGCCAATACACTGGCTGCAGTTTTGTATGGTCAAAATTGCTGGCATATTGCCTTTATTAAAGAAAGTGCAGATTTTTTTTCCCCACAAAACTTTTTAGAAATCCACTCAGCTTCTCCTGCTTTATAACATGCAACACATACTGGATTTTCGAGGTGATTGGTTCACTTTAAAATGTAAAGAAGCATAAGCATTCTGCATAGTTTAGAACATATCCCTTTAATAGTGCAGTGGAAATGTGGGTGCTGCCACCAGTGGTGGAGGTGGGTACCAGGATAATGGTTAGGGGATTACTGTTAGCCTTATTGAATGGCTTACACTAAGTCACTAGACAGCACCACTATGGTGAAAGTCCAGTTAAAATAAAAACTCCATCAAACCCTGGTTCATGATTTCAGAAAAGAAATCCAGGTCCTGAGACAGATCTGTGTAAGTGTATAAATGTATTTATCAGTGTATGAATATGTGCACATAAATACGCATAAATGTGTATATGTGTGCAAGAGTGGATAAATATGTGTGTATAAAAATATGCATTTTTTTCTGAGGGGGTAAGGGGGGCCATTTCAGAAGTCTACTATGGGGCCCTGTCTCTCCTAGTTACACCCCTGACCACCAGGCCGCTCTTCAATGATCCACAGCTAGACTAAGCTTCTTAAACTGCTTAATAATAAAATAATAAAGTCATTTATATCCCCTCCCCCTTTCTTGTATTCATTTGTTCATTTATTGACACAAAGTTGGTTAAAATGTTATTTTTTTAATAAGAAGTTTACTGTATAATGTAAATAACATTTTATAATTAACTTGTTATTTTAGTTGAGGCCACCGCCACAATGTTAATGCAGTTGTGGTAAAGATGCAACCTATAAATTATCTGTTTTAACAAGAGAAACATAGTTTGTGGTGCATGCTAATAATGTTTGGAGCGTCATAGTGGCAGTGCTGCTATCCAATCTTTAACTCCTACCTTTCAATCTGGATTCTTTACTTTAAGTCTCAGTGCATATTTACCAAATTTGTATTTGTGTCCACTCTTGTACATAACCACCTCACACGTGCTTGCACCAAAACAACTCTACTTATAATTTTCAGTAAAGAAAACACAGGCAAAATATTGTACCCCAAATTTGGCCTCAAATGTAATAATGCAACCTACACAACCTATACCTGTGGCCTCCACTGATTTCCCATGAATGTGACCAGCACTTAATAAGGTCCCTGATAGTGGCCCCTTTCTTATCATGCCCACTGAAAGGAGCCCCAACACTAAATAATGCGCTCACTACTAAAAAATAACCCCACACTGAATAGTGCCACTACACTAAATAAGTAATGTCCTCACATCCCCCACACTATGTAATGTCCTCGCAGTTTCCACACTGAGTAATGTCCTCACAGCCCCCAGTAGGTAATGTCCCCATGATCCCCTGTAATGTTTCCAAAGTTATGTGCTCACAGTCCCCCCTAATAATGTGCCCCAGATTCCCCCTAATAATGTGGCCCACAGCACCCCCAAGTGATATTCTCCAATGCGCCCACCAGTAATGTCCTTCACAGCTCCCCCATTAATGTGCTCACCCCCCCACACACACATTCCCCTAGTTATGTCCTCACAGCCCCCACTTATATCCTCACAGCCACCTACAGTCCCCCAGTTACATCCTCACAACCTCCCACAGTTATGCCCCCCCTGTTATGTTCTCACAACCTCCCTAATGTGCTTTCCATTCATAATGTATAAAAAATAAACAGTAATACTCACCTTTCTTCCTCTATCACCTCCTCTTCTTCTTTGTGTGCAGGACTGGCAAGGTGATGTCATCATAGCATGCCGCCTGCTCCAGCCACTGTGGTCATCTACTGGAAGAAGGAGGTGTGGTGTAATGACATCACCTGGTCTCCTGCTGTCTAAAGTGGAGCACAGAGCTCACAGCTCCAGGAGGAAGCTGCAGGAGGCCAGTATTTATTATAAAAAAAATTTGTGGTAACTTTTAACATTGCTGGGGAGGGGACTTTGCTGTATTAAGAGAGGATGGATATGCTATATAAGAAGGGGTGCTGTGCTGTATGAAAGGGGGCACTGTACTACATTAAAGGAATGTTGCAATTCATTAAGATGGGTGCTCTTAATTAGCAAAAGAATTAGCATTAAGGTGGAGCTTGGTAAATTAAGGTTGGGTACAGGACAACATTGAGGATGATGCTGTGCTTTATTAAGGGGGGAGTTATGCTACATTAAGGGGGGCTGCACTAAATAAAGGAGTGAGGAGGGTGCTGTGCCACATTAAATGAGATACGTCCCTATTTGAAGAGGGGTGCTCTCCTACATTTATGCTTGCTGACCTAGCTATGGGTTTGCTTTTATTAAATGTCAATTCATGAAGTGCTACAATTTTATGTGTCTGCCTAGGACACCAAAATGCCTCGGCACGGCCCTGCCCCAGTGTTTGCATTGCAGCAATAAAGTCTCACAGAGTGTATCATATTAGACGTGCATTATTTATAAGCTATAAAGCTATTCCCCAACTGTAATGTGATTCATAGACCTCACAATCAAGTGAAATGCGAATTCAACTGTGCTAAAGTTTTGGTGCATTTTATTTAGTGTAAACTATGCCAATGTATAAGTGTAAAGAATTTTCAGACACTTAAAATCAAAAATCTGATGCAGTTTATAAATGTCTACCTAACTTTGCACTGGCCTACTTTTAGACATTATTAACAAATATTCCCTATTGTGCAATGAATCTGGCCCAGCTATAAAGCTAAACCACAAGAAGGTTAGGGAGTGACAATTGTTGCTGAGAGTACATACAAAATATGAACTGCAAAACTCAGTTCAGTCTTTAATAAACAAGTCAAAGTTCAAAGAGTTCAGAGTTCAGGAGATACATTCAAAAGAGCTTCACAGGTTATACTGGCAAAAACAAGTATAAACATAGGTTCGGAGTTAACAAAAATTAGATAGAGGGTTTTCAATTCAGAATTTCAGGCTGGTTTAGTGGAACATGGTGCAGGCCACAGTCTTCACAGCGGAAATCAGTGTTCAGCAACCAGGGAGTTCTCAACAGTCAGGGCCTTATTTAGAACTATGCACAATAGACATGGTACCTAGGGTAGCCACATATAAACATATTAGAAAGGCTCAGCACTAGAGCCAAAACATTTCTGCTAACATGAAATAAATCCACCTGATCACTCTACATACTTGGAGTGCTGCTATATTTTTCTTACATATAGAGGACTTGTCGTCTGGTCTAGTATAGCGTGGACCTACCAATTTCTTGCATCTATTTGTGCTGTTGATATATATTGTATATATTTTCAGGATTGTGGGTTGCCCGGTGGTTTGCAATTACACAGACTGCAGACTCCAGATGTTGAGATGTTGTTAACAGTCCAAATGTTGAGTAATATTCAATCCAACAGCAGTATTCAAATGCAGCACAAAGCATAAAATAAACAACTGCCCTAAACAACTGCACTTACTAAACAGAAATTGGTTTCCTCACCTATAATAACAGATAGTTCACATTGTACAATAGTATAGTTCAATAGTTCACTGGCTTTCTAGCCAACCTCTGCCATCTCATGCTTCCCTAATGAGCACAATTCTAGATACATGGGTTTCCCAAAGTATGTCCACAGGGTGTGGACTGGAGGGAATGGGAAGTCCCACATTCATTTGAAACATGGAAAGGAAGACAAATGAAGGGACGCAATATTGAAGGTACGAGAGAGGGTCACAATATGGGGGAGTATGAAGGGGGGAGGAATATGGGGGGTATGGGAGGTGGGCCACAGTATGGGGTATATAAGAGGGGGCCTACAATATTGAGGATATGAGATGAGGCCTACAATATTGAGGATATGAGATGAGGCCTGCAATATGGGAGGCTATGAGAGGGGGCCCACAATATGGGGGAATATGAGAGGGAGCCAACAATATGGGGGGTATGAGAGGGGTACAAAAATATGGGGGTATGAGAGGGGACAAAAATATGGGGAAGGTAATATGAGAAGGTATGAGGAAGGCCCACAATATGGGGGATATGAGATGAGCCTCTATGAGGAGATGAGAGTGCATAATATGAGGGGGAGATGAGGCAGATGATATTTTTCCATGTAAAGAGCTCTGTGACAGCTTGTTTTCTGCGCAACAAATTGCACTTCATAGTGATGGTATTTATTATTCCATGCTGTGTAATGGGAAGCAGAAAAAAAATTCCAAATGCAGTGAAAATGGTAAAAAAACGCATTTGCGTCATTTTCTTGTTGGCTGGGATTTGACAGTTTTCACTGTGCGCCCCAAAGGTCAAGTCTACTTTGGGTCTGTACGATTACAGAGATACCAAATTTGTAAAGGGTTTTTTATATACATAAACATATATGTTTTCATACATCTACATAAATTCAATGCTTCTATTTTTAGGACTGTATGGCTTTTGATCACTTTTTATTGAATTTTTTATATTTTCAAAAATGGCAAAAAAGTGCCATTTTCGACTTTGGGCGCTATTTTCCGTTATGGGGTTAAATGCACTGAAATACTTATATATCGATAGATCTGACATTTTTGGACACAGCAATATCTAACATGTTTATGATTTTTACTATTTATTTATATTAATGTGACTTCTAGCAAAAGGAGGGTGATTAGAATTTTTAGGTTTCTTTAAAAATCAAACTACAGTATGGCAGTATATGGGGATTTTCCTCCTCATTCAATACAATATGCAAATCACAAATTTTAATGAATAGTTTAAAACCATGTCATGGCAATCGATCGCCGTTCCCTGAGGACGTCACAGGCAGCGACGATCTTCACCAAGATTGCAGCGCCCATGCACTGACATCTTTTTGAAGCCATGGGCAGCTTTGCTGGCGGCAATAGACAGGTTGACACCGGGTGATACTGGTAAGTGTTTGCTGCAATATGCAGCAAATACTTACCGGCTATGGAGAGCGCTCAGCTGGAGAGGGCTCAGCCCGTGAGCCCTCTCCATTCATCCGCAGCTGACGCATGACGTACTACTACGTCACACATCGTTAATAGATTAATATTCTCACTGGTTTTTAAACATATTCATATTTATTGGAGTCTGTAGTAAAAAATTAAGTGGGATGGCTCACTCCATTTAAAAATCTGCAAATTTTCCCACAAACTGGCAGATGTGACAATTTTGAGATGCTTCAACTTCTTCTTCTTCTTCGAGATGGAAAGAAAAAGAAAGAACCATGATTAGCTCTGCAGAGTTGCTGAGTTATCTCTATAAAAAAATTATCATAACTGGCCCATACAGTGGGAACCATACCAGAAAATGTCTAATGATCAGAGTCGGACTGGGGTGCCTGGGGCCCACCAGAGGAATTTATTTTGGGGGCCCACCATACCGCTACCTAGAAATATTCCCCATTTCACAGGAGTTCACAGTGGCTGCATTGTGCTTAGCACTAACTTACAAATAAGAATAACTATAACTCTTAACCTCCTCTTCTCTTTAGCACATAAGACTAGGCACTGACATTATAGGAATAGTCTAGATAGTTAGTCAGTAATTACAGTTACCAGACTCAGAAGTGGGATTCAGTATCTCACATGTCATACGTCTTCTCCTTTGGGTACTGAACTGCAGGACGACTTCTCCCTTTATTTTCTTATCACTGGAGAATTTTCTATCAGATATCTTTATCTGTGTGTGGCACATCTCCACACTGTGCAACTAAAAATATCAGTCACTACAGCATAATGCCACCTGGATAACAATGCCCCACACTGTTCTCCTAAATAATATTTACCACTCACAACACAACTGACCACACTGTGCCCCAACAAATATCAAACATACTCCTATAACAAAAATCATACTGTGCCCTCTCCATAAATCAAATATTACATTGCGAATCCTCAGAATATTATATGCACACCCCTGAGTAAATCATGAACCTAATGAATGAAATTGGACATCATTCCCTTTAAATAATTACATAATATATCATTTCCAATTAATCATTTCATCTATATAGTCTTACAGTGCGCCTACTTATTAATTATGTTTTATATAATGCTCCCCTTAATTATTCTTCTTATATTTACTGCTCCTCTTTATCAAATATTTTATATAAAAGTCCTAATAAATACTCCTATTCAGTATAAATGGGCACAGCACAGTACTACTACTCCTATCCGGTATATATGGGCATAGCTAAGTACCACTACTCCTCCTATCCTGTATATATGGCACAGCACAGTACTACTACTCCTATCCTGTATATAAAGGGGGGGAAGCACAGTACTACTACTCCTATCCTGTATATATAGACACAGCACAGTACTACTACTCCTATACTCTATATATGGGCATAGCTAAGTACCACTACTATCCTGTATATATGGCACATGACACTACTACTACTCCTATCCTGTATATATTTACACAGCACACTACTACTACTCCTATCCTGTATATATGGACACAGCACAGTACTACTACTCCTACCCTGTATATATCGACACAGCACAGTACTACTACTCCTATCCTGTATATATGGGCACAGCATAGTACTACTACTCCTATCCTGTATATATGGGCACAGCACAGTACTACTAATCCTATCCTGTATATATGGGCACAGCACAGTACTACTAATCCTATCCTGTATATATGGGCACAGTACAGTACTGCTACTCCTATCCCGTATATATAGACATAGCACAGTACTACTACTCCTATACTCTATATATGGGCATAGCTAAGTACCACTACTATCCTGTATATATGGCACAGGACAGTACTACTACTCCTATCCTGTATATATGTACACAGCACAGTACTACTACTCCTATCCTGTATATATGGACACAGCACAGTACTACTACTCCTACCCTTTATATATGGACACAGCACAGTACTACTACTCCTATCCTGTAAATATGGGCACAGCACAGTACTACTACTCCTATCCTGTAATAATCTGGGCACAGTACAGGAGACTACTAACCAAATATCCTGTATATATAGCAATCACACACTACTACTCCATCCTGTATAACGGGCACAGCACACTATTACTACTCCTATCCTGTATATATGGACACGGCACAGTACTACTACTCTACCCTGTATAATATCGACACAGCACAGTACTACTACTCCTATCCTGTATATATGGCACAGCATAGTACTACTACTTCCTATCCTATATAGTGGCACAGCCCAGTTACTCTAATCCTATCCTGTATATATGGGGCACAGCACAGTACTACTAATCCTATCCTGTATATTGGGCACAGTACAGTACTACTACTCCTTCCCGTATATATAGACATAGCACAGTATACTACTACTCCTATACTCTATATATGGGCATAGCTAAGTACCACTACTATCCTGTATATATGGCACAGGACAGTACTACTACTCCTATCCTGATATATGTACACAGCACAGTACTACTACTCCTATCCTGTATATATGGACACAGCACACGTACTAAACTACTCCTATACCACCTTTACTATATGGCCAGCACACAGTACTACTACTCCTATCCTGTATATATGGGCACAGCACAGTACTACTACTCACTATCCTGTATAGATGGGCACAGCACAGTACTACAATTCCTATCCTGTATATAGGGCACAGTTCCAGTACTCCTACTCCTATCCTGTATATATATATACATGCACACATATACACTCCTATCCCTGTATATACGGGCACAGCACCAGTACTACTGTCTCCTTCTGTATAGATGGGCACACACAGTACTTCTACTCTACCTGCATATATGGGCACCTTACTACTACTCCTATCCTATCTAGATATATCGGATCATAGCACACTACTACTACTCCAATCCTGTATATATGGACACTGCACACTACTATTACTCCAATCCTGTATATACAGACACAGCACACTACTACTACTCCTATCCTGTATATATGGACACAGCACGGTACTACTACTCCTATCCTGTATATATGGGCGCAGCACAGTACTACTACTCCTATCCTGTATCTATGGACACAGCACAGTACTGCTACTCATATGCTGTATATATAGGCACAGTACTACTACTCCTATCCTGTATAGAAGGGCACAGTACTACTACTCCTATCCTGTATTTATGGACACAGTACAGTACTACTACTCCTATCCTGTATATATGGGCACAGCACAGTACTACTACTCCTATCCTGTATATATGGGCACAGCACAGTACTACTAATCCTATCCTGTATATATGGGCAGAGTACAGTACTACTACTCCTATCCTGTATATATATACATAGCACACTACTACTACTCCTATCCTGTATATACGGGCACAGCACAGTACTACTGCTCCTTTCCTGTATATATGGGCACAGCACAGTACTACTACTCCTATCCTGCATATATGGGCACATTACTACTACTCCTATCATATATAGATATATATGAGCAGAGCACACTACTACTACTCCAATCCTGTATATATGGACACTGCACACTACTACTACTCCAATCCTGTATATACAGACACAGCACACTACTACTACTCCTATCCTGTATATATGGACACAGCACGGTACTACTACTCCTATCCTGTATATATGGGCACAGCACAGTACTACTACTCCTATCCTGTATATATGGACACAGCACAGTACTGCTACTCATATGCTGTATATATAGGCACAGTACTACTACTCCTATCCTGTATAGAAGGGCACAGTACTACTACTCCTATCCTGTATTTATAGACACAGTACAGTACTACTACTCCTATCCTGTATTTATGGACACAGCACAGTACTACTACTCCTATCCTGTATATATGGGTACAGCACAGTACTACTACTCCTACCCTGTATATATGGGCACAGCACAGTACTGTTACTCCTATCCTGTATCTATGGGCACAGTACTACTACTCCTATTCTCTATATATGGGCACAGTACTACTACTCCTACCCTGTATATATGGGCACAGCATAGTACTACTACTCCTATCCTGTAAATATGGGCACAGCATAGTACTGCTACTCCTATCCTGTATATCCCCCTCACCCCCTTGTTACATATAGACCTCTAGTGCCCATTAATTATATATATTCCTGCAACCACTCCCATTATTATATATAATATTCTAGGGGCCCCTTTAATATATGCATATATTCCTGCAATTAGCGAAAATAATAAAACTCACTTACCTTTAGCAGCGCTCCCGCGTCCTCTTCTTCTCTTCTCCCCGCTACAGCGCGACTGACAGGAACAAGATGCGCGGCAGCGTGAGTGCATCATGGCGCTGCCGCGCATCAGGGGTCACGGTGCGGCGCAGGTTGGCAAAAAAAAAGGCCAACCCTGCTAATGATACCATGATGAGAAATATTCAACCTTTTTTTATCCCTTTTTTGATCTGCAAAATAATCAAAAGGTCACACAGTTCTTAAAATACTTTCAATAAAAACATCAAAAACTAAAGAATTAAGAGGTCATTTGTGGAATAATGAAAAATGATTTTGAAGAGGCCCTATGAGAGTCACAAATAATCTTGAATATCTTGAGATATGGTCACATGCAGGATACTGCTGGACTGAACACCAGTTCTAGGAAGATAGTTTTCTTTTTTTATTAAAGAACCAAATAAATTGGAAGATTCTGAAAATATTGTTTAGTTGTTTATTTATCTGAATGTTGTCAATTTTGATACTTATACACGTGTGGTTTTATTTAGTATTTCTTAATCCCTTTAATGTTTTCATCTTGTAAAACCATGATTTACAAACAACTTCATAAGAGGTACTAACAAGCCTTGCATTAGTGTGTGAATCTACCAATTGTTAATGTGTCCCCAGTTTTTGCAGTTAATCTAACTCTATTCCTCAACCAGTAGAATTAGGCTTTCCTTATGTGATCATTACTTCATGTCACATCTTCATATCATGTCTTGTACCCAAGTGTTCTGGCATACAGAGCAATAAAAAGTCGCAAATCCTGGTAGAGATTATGGCCAATGTTTGCCCTGAGAGATCGGGTCGAGTCCTACTTGACTACTTGATGTTCCATTAGACATGTATATGTACTTGTACCTTTGCCTTCTTTGACAGCTTCAGACAGATACAGGAAGAGGGGAGGGGGTAGAGAAGGATGAGTCCCAAGTCTCCTGCTTCATGCCCCTATTATTCATTGCTGCTAAGACATGTAAACAAAGAATCACAGAGAGTCTGCAGACAGCAAAAAAGTAAGTATCAGGAATGCTGATTTACAGAATGAGCATCCAGGGTTATAAATAAAGCAGTAAAGGCACATGGGCAACTCATGTAAAAGAGAGGCCAACCCGTTTAAGCTGTAGCTTCTCCAAAAGGACACCACCAAAAAGAAATTGTCACCTAAATAACAAGACCTCAATGGAAAAATAAGAAGATTTTGGCTTTTAGAAAGTAAAAAAGTTCCTAGATCCTGAAGGCCTAGACTGGCTGCATCCTCTAAGGCAGGGGTCCCCACATAGAGCACCTGGTTCTGGGCTCTGATATAAATCTTAAAAAAATAAAGATTTAGTTGATCAGAGAGGGGTTCATGTGGGTTCCTGGTGTTGCACCTCCAACAATCAGCTACTAATTATTTATCTTTTCCATTGGTCATAAGCAGTATAGGAGCTGGGAGCCAGTATGCTATTGCTATGTTACAGCAAAAAAATGTAAGTAATGGCTGCAAGAGTGGGAGGTTCTGGACCAAAAAGGAAATCCTGTCTGAATTAGAAAGTTTCACATGTTATTTTATCTTTTGGCGCTTTTCTGATTGTACAAAGAAAAGCATGAATCCTGGTTTCCATGCCCCAGCAATGTAACAGATAACTAGTGAAAAGCTAAAGCAAAGTGTATTGAGCTGGATTCTTCAAAATGACCATACGCTGTTTTTAAAGCAGTTTGGAATAGAAACAGGACACTATTTATTGCAAAGCAACACTGTGCTAACTGTGGGGATGAGCCAAGGGGGGGAACACTGCTGTGTCTGTGTTGGGCTTACGGGGCCATTTCTGGCATTTAGGAAACAGTATTTTGGGCCTTATTGCCTCTTCAGTTTCAGATCATGACTCAGCAGTGCCAGTACAGGAAATTTAACATTTAACATAAGCCACATATTAAAGGCATTTTCTATTTTTTTTCTGTAAACATGAACCCGACTGTTATCATTTCCAGAAAACTAAACATCTTTAGAAACATAAAAGAGAATGCTGCCAGCTCGCTTTTGTTTGAAATAGAAAGAAAGAAATTAGAAGAGAGCAGCATTTATCATAAACCATTAATGAGCAAACATTACACCACATCAGCAAAACAATGATTTAGTGTAATCACCATATTAAAGGAAAATCATGCACATCGCCTGCTAACCCTCCAACACAGAAACATCATTTGCCATATATCACTACTTCATATAGAAACAGTTTCACTTTTAAATAATTCTGAAAGTAAATGTGTCAGAAAACAAAATAAACACATACTGACAAAACATACCTAAATCTTTATTTTCAACAAGGTATTTCCATCATTGACATTGATTCCATATCCACATCAGGGGGAGCAGAGAATATCAGATGGGGGTAGCCATTTACCACACATCCTCATTGGCACTTTGAGGGGTCATTTCTTTGATGCAATGTTGTTCTATAATTCTTCAACATTATTAGAGAGGCTTGTTTCTTTCGGAGATTGGTTAGAAATAAGACAGAAAAAATAACTCAGTTGATTGTGATAAGGCTGTCCCTGAGCATAGCAATTTCTAACTCAATGGGGCACATTACCGAAAGTGCATTATCCGAGAGAATGCGCTGTGCCGCGATTCACTAAGATCGTGACTGGGAGGAGGAGGGGTTCTTTTTCAAACCCACAGATGAGTACTTGAGTAGGAAGGGAGAGAGGAAACTTTGATTCATGCGGAACACTCCCCAGGGATACAGGACACAAGCTGGCAGGGAGCCAGGTAAACTTTAATATAAGTTGTTTTAACCACTAATGGCAGAAGTTTTATGAAAAGAGTTTGGGGGTAAGCTATTTATTGTCTGTGGGGTCATGGAGGAGGCTCAAAAAGGGTGCCTGGTGGCCTGTTCCCTTTAAAGGAAATCTAGCACCAGGATGAAAGACTGTATGCAAAAGAGCCTGAGGGGCTCCAGGCTCCATAAACACCTATTGTGCCTGGAGCCACTGAGGCTCATTTGCATACAATAAATGCTTTTAAGAAGTATCTGTGCCAGTTTTGTGTTGAGTGTAAGAGTGTATAAATGTGTGTATGAGTCTAGAACTTTATTGTGTGTGTATATGAGTGTATAACAAATATGTATCCACCTTTTAAGGTGCAGAAATCTGATGTGGGGCCCTGCCTGCCCCAGTGACTCCCCTCCACAAGCTCTTAGGTTCTTTGCAGGTAAAGGACTTCCAATAGTGGGCTACAAACTACCCTGGCCTGGTGGGTTTATATGCTAGTGTTGTAAAAATAAAAAAGGGGGAAAAACATGCACAAAATAAAAAAATAAATAAAAATTTAAAATAAAATTCATAAAAATATCCCAACACATTTAAAACAATAAATAATTTTTTAAAAAGTGGATAAAATTAAACAACATAACATATTAGGTATCACCGAGTCCCAAAATTCCCAATCTAATAAAATATATAAAAAAGCTAATATAAAAAAGCTATGAAAAATATTAGTTAGTAATACATTTTGAAGATAATACTAATATTTTTGTTGTGGGGAGAGAGGTTGGAGAGGGGTATCTTTGTTTAGATTTTGTAAAATATTAACAACAACTTAAAGACAAGCTGTCAAGTCAGAATAAGTATATTTTATTAGTGTAACTCCAGCCAATAATTGCAACAATTATATTTAAACATTTTGAGTTTTCATGGGAATAAGGATTCAACATAGAGCTAAAATGCAGTCACCTTTGATAACACTAACAGTTGTGACCTCCCAGTAAATCTTTTTGGACGCAGATACCGCAATTCACTTTAGCCACAGGCTGCATTAATAATAATTCTTTATTTATATAGTGAGCGCACACAAATTACACAGCAATGTACAGAGCTTGCCAAATCGGTCATCTGTAGACCCTGGCACTACAATACTGTCAGAAAGGGCGGGGCATAAAGATCATTGCAGCCTGGGACTAAAGTTCAGAGATCTTCACAAGATGTTGGCAGAGTGATCTATTTGTATCTAGGAGTTACCATATATACTCGAGTATAAGCCAAGCCAAAAATTGTGCTGAAAACTGCCCATTAAGCTTATACTTGGGTATATAAAAAAATAAATAGAGTACTCACCATTCCGACTACCCGGGCAGCTCCTCTTCTATCTTCATGTGTGCGGGTCCCGGTTCTAGGTCTGCGACAGCTTCGTGCGCACGGCCCAGCCAGCACACAAAAGTGATGTCAGCTGCTTCCCAACCATGGGAAGTGCTGGCAATACTGGGGGCTGGCAGGCTATATACTAAAGGGGGCTAGCTGGCAAGCTATGTACTAAAGGGGACTGGCTGTCAGGCTATATACAATAGGGAGCAGGCTGGCAGACTATATACTAAAGGGGGCTGGCTGGCAGGCTATTTTCCAAAGGGGGCAGGCTATATACTACACGGGGGCTGGCAGAGTATATACTACATGGGGGCTAGCTATATCCTACAAAGGCTGGCTATATACTACAGGGGCTGGCTATATACTACAGGGGGCAGGCTATATACTACAGAGGTCTGGCTGGCTATATACAATGGGAGGCTGGCTGGATATATACTACAGGGAGGCAGGCTATATACTAAAGGGGGCTGACTGGCTCTATACTACAGGGGGTTGGCTATATACTACAGGGGGCTGCAAGGCTATAAACTACAGGGGGCTGGCTGTATACTATAAGGGGGCTGGCTGTATACTACAGGGGGCTAGCTATATAGCACTGGGGGCTGGCTGGCTATATACTACAGAGGGCTGGCTGGCTATGTACTGGGGGGCAGGGGCTGGTTGGCTCTATACTGGGGGGCTGTGACCAATGCATTTCCCACCCTAGGCCTATACTCGGGTCAATAGGTTTTCCAAATTTTTGTGGTAAAATTAGGTACCTCAGCTTATACTTCAGTATATGGTATTTGTAGGTAAGATGATCCTACAGTCAGAGGCTTCCTGTAGTATAATGTTAGTAATGTTAGACAAGGTGGTCTTTATTCATCAATTTTGTCATGTGACATATGGTTTCTCATATATGTGCCTATTGATAATACAGCATATTTTCATAGGAAAAGAACTTTGTAGGACATCTTCTACAACAACCAATGCCACCTATAGCACATGTCACATGCTGATGTGAACTAGACAAGAATATTATTTTCAAAATACTGTGAATAAGTGATGTGGTTAACTAAGATGTCTGTTTCTGGGAATACTAGGCCTGTGATACTTCTGAGCTCACAAAGTGTAGTCACAAAGGACAAAAAAACCAAAACCTTCTACTTAGTTATCCGTTATGAAACTAGAACAAGGATTTCACTTCCTTCATCATTTGAACCAGAATAATTCTGAGATCAGACTTTATTTGCAAGCCACAGAGAAAGTTTTTTTCTTTTAATGTATACTTGAGGTTTGTTATTTGTGTTGTGACCCAAAAAATAAAATATTTAACAGCTCTTTGCCTAAGTGAACCAGCTGTACAAGACAATGAATTAACTGTAACTTTTTTTGAGGAAGGTATATTACATAGATTCTAGCTACAGGAGAAATCGTGGCCAGTTAAAACCAATTATTATTAGGGAACTAGTTGTAAAGTGAATTCAAATACAAAGGACATAATCTTAATCCACACAGTGGGCATATTCCCCAATCTAAGTAAGCATGAAATGCATGAATTTTCTCTGTGTTAAATCCAGATGGCACGATTGGTAAAACGCTAGAACACTACAATTTGTGCTAGATATGAAACAGACAGGATACTTCCTTCTAACAGCCATATATAAAAAAGATTTTCACTTAGAGGAAAAAAATATGTCTATGTGTAGAGTGTCCCGAATCTCCTCAGTCATTCTATAAACAAAGTCCATCAAACCATCCTGACACATTTCTGCTCATACCCAAATGTAATGGTTAGTTGAGGGGAAGGGATCCATATATATGTACTGTTAGCTAGTACAGACCAGAAGACATTAAAGGGGTTGCCCTAGGGAGATTCAAGCACATCAGCCTCTCCCTCTACATTTTCTTGCACACACCACCTGCTGGAGACTTCCCTCTGTAGGACAGCCCTCCAGAACCCATACCAAGCACTGTGACCACAGCGTGCCGCAACTACCGCAACTGCCAGCCACTCCAGTATTCTGGGCCCCGGCTGCCTCTAGGCCTCAACAAAAGGCTAGGCCCCGGTGGGGGATGTTGCAAGTGGCGTCACGAACAGGATATAGACTTCTGTGCCTTATACTGGCACTATAAAACTGTTCTTTATTGAAACTCCACCCTCTGGCGCGAAAAGGACTTCCTGCCATGCCTCATTGAAATGCCAGAACTCCTGTGGACTCTCTGTTGGGAGGTCAGCACCATGCCAGGTCCTAGGCCTTTCACCTCCGCTGAGGAACCGGAATTCCTAGAAGCACTAGAGACTGTCATCATGGCCTCCACATAGCTGGCCCGAAGTCCCTTTGCGGGGCTCCGGCTGCATTGCGGATTGACTCGGCCTCCGCCATGAGGACCTACGTCAAGTCGGTGATGGTACTGCGGGCCCACGTGGAGGCACCACATGGGGAGGCCTCAACTCCTGCTGAGCCAGTGCCTGCGCCTACTGCAGCTGCCGACCATCCTATTGTTCCTGCTGCTGTTACCAATTCTCGGTCTGCTCCTGCTCCAGTTCCGGTACCTGCCCGACCACCTCGGGGCCGGCGCTGTCTTGGATCAATGACGGCAAGAGAAGGAGGCCCAGCGGTTCATGGCAGCCCGCTCCAAAGAGGGCGTCTGTGTCAAGCAGAAATGGACCACCGGACAGGTCCGCTGCTTTGACCGACGGCGGGGCTTTGGCTCCGCCGCCCAGGACTGCACCGGACAGGAGGTCTTCATTCCCTGCCGGTCCGTCAAGAGGCTTGATTTGCCGGAACAATTCCACAACCTGAGGGCTGGTGAGTGGATCGAGTTCTCCCTGCAGACCTTGGGCAGCTGGAGTCATCCGCATCCCAAATCCGGTGGAGGAGGACTTTGAGTCCTATGCAGAGTTCTTTGAGGATGATGCCTGGCCGGAATTCTCTGCTCCTTCCTTGGCTGCGAGTCCCTGGGCGGTGACCAACATAAGTGCTCCATCGACGGTGATCGTCAGCACGGGTACCATTGCCTGGTCTGGTCCAGGGGATTACCTCAACTGCTTCTACTGCCGTAAGTGCAGGAGGATCCCGGGGGTCCTCTGTGGTGGAGGATGGTCCCGCTGATGGGCCCCGTCAAAAGACACTTTTCAGCCTGGGGCCTACCAGTGGGGTGATGACCTGGCCCCAGAAGATCTAGAGCTGCGGCGATGCTACGGGCTTCCATTTACTTGTGTCTGGACCCCTCAATGGTCCCAGGCTCCGTTGAGCCACCGGCTGGAACAGCCGACACCCTGGAGGACAGCGTCTCTCCCCCTAAATATCAGGAGGGTGTTGAGGCGCCTGCAGTGCCTGGAGCTGCCACCGGGTTTCCCCAGCCGGATGTTGTTACTTTACATCCTAGATGAACATATGCCTGATGAAGCCAAAGAGGAGTCAGGGCCAGTGAATGTGGAAGATACCACTCCAGCCTCTACTAAAGACCAGCTGGCTCCTGCAGAACAAGTCAGATGCCATGATCAAAATGCTTGAACACCTTGCCCAACTGGAGGTGGCTTTCCCGCCAAGGAAAAAAAGGCTGCCTGCTGCTTCCCTACCAGACTTACCCCAGGACTCCAGGGTCAACCAGCGATCAACTCCACCTAAATCCCTAAAACCCTTGAAGCTATGGGATTATCTTCAAGAGAAGAACCTCTAACTCCCTGAGATTCCAACTGGATGCCAAGGTTTGTGGGAACTCGCTAAATGGTCCTGGTCACTATCAATAGAGAGACCCAATCGGCCTCAAATGACACCAACTCCCAGGTGATCTCTATACACAGTGCAAATTGCGAAAAATGCTGAAGAGGAGCAGCCCTGCTCCAGCTTCCAAAGGCATATTTGAACATCATTGCTACTAATGGAAAAACTGTACCCACATGTAGCTACTGGGAGCCCACTCTAACCATCGGGATACCAAGCTATCCAGACAAGGTGTAGAAGTCACGCCAGTCCCTGAAGATGGTAACTCCTGGTGTTGGGTACCACTGTGCTCTACCCAGAAGGCTCTCCAGAATTCCTTACCATCCCTGCCCAGTGACTTGAGAAAGGCGATTCAAGAGACAATGCAAGTCAAGGCAGCACAGCAGAAGTTTGACGGCCCAGACGGAATCAAAAATCCCCAGCCTGTTCAGCTGCAACCTGGAACCGAGACGTTGATATGGCGCCGAGCCCTTACCAGCCAATGACAACCTACCCACTTTGGCGGCCAGAAATCTGGTCACTGTGTCTCAGGGACCAGTCCCTATCCGGCTATTGAATGTGGGAGACTATCTGGTGGATCTGAGAAGATACCAAGCCGTTGCCACCCTCTTCAGTGTTCATCCTGAAAACTTGGTGGAAACGTCCCTGTCCGCTTCAAAACGGCTGAAAGTCAACCACAGTGACGAACCTGCTGAGCAATCCTGTTGGCTTGAGCTCCATATTGGGGATGACGATGTCACCCCTGTGGACCCGGTACAAGGTGTACTGGAAGTAGTCATGCAATCTTATTAGGCTTTCAGCAAACACCCATTGGTCTTTGGGCAGACCACCTTGAGTCAGCATACTATCCACACTGGCTCTCATCCTCCTATCAAGGAGAGATACTGGCCGATTCCTTCTGCCCACTATCAAGAGGTAAAGAAGCTGGTGGAAGAGATGAAGACAGCCAATGTCATGAGTTGGCTCTCTGGTACTTGTAAAGAAGAAGGATGGAACCCTTCACTTCTGCATTGATTATGGAAAAATCAACAATATTATGCACAAGAATGCCTATCCTCTATCTCGAATCGTGGTATCTCTTGCAACCTTAGGGTCAGTTGCCTTCTTCTCCACCCTTGAGCTGACCAGTGGATACTGGCAAGTGGCCATGGCACCGAAAGATAAGGAGAAGGCAGCCATCACCACCCCAATGGGCTTATTCAAATTTAACAACATTCCATTTGGCTTGTGCCCTGCCCCAGGCACTTTTCAGCAGTTAATGGAGAGATGTTTGGGACATAAGAACTTTGAAACCATCCTACTTGGATGACATCACCATCTTCTACTCCAAGACCTATGAGGATCACCTCCAACACCTGGCTGAAGTTTTCCAAATCCTGACCCAGCATGGGTAGAAGGGCAAACCATCC
This sequence comes from Engystomops pustulosus, assembly GCA_019512145.1. Taxonomy (NCBI): domain Eukaryota; kingdom Metazoa; phylum Chordata; class Amphibia; order Anura; family Leptodactylidae; genus Engystomops; species Engystomops pustulosus. Next base: position 74,707,503 of record CM033643.1, on the reverse strand, counting down.
AAGTGCCATCTGTTAAAGCCTAGTGTGAAATACCTAGAACATGTGGTGAGTGCTGATTGAATTGAATCAGATTCGGAGAAGATCACAGCTGTCCTGGCATACCCCATCTACCATCCATGATGTCAAGATCTCCTTGGGATTTGCCAGCTACTAACGGCAGTTTATCCCAAAGTTTGCCCAGCTGGTGGCACCCCTGCAAGAACTCCTAAGGGGACTTCCTTAAGGTGGCCAAAGGAATCCAGCTGCTGAAGCAAAGGTAGACAGACCCTCCAGTGTTAGGATATCCAGATTACAATCTTCCCTTATACTCTACACTGATGCCAGCAAACACTGCCTAAAGGCTATGCTATCCCAGTACCAGAATTAAACCGTATGTGTCATTGCCTACTCCTGTCATTCCCTCAAGGAGCCAGAACAGAACTACCAAAATTATAGCTTTTTCAAGTTGGAGTTATTGCCATTAGATGGGCAGTGACCAAAAAGTTCAAAGACTATCTGCTTGATTCCTTCTTCACTGTCTTGACTGACAACAACCCCTTTGCGCATCTAAAAACTGCCCAGCTTGGGGCAATGGAGCAATGGTGGCCGCCCGGCTGGCCAATTTCAACTTCACCATCAAGTACTGCGCCGGCAAGACAGATGACAATGCGGATGCCTTTTCCCTTCTCCCTGACCAGGGAACCGGACCTTACAGATACCCAGTGGGAAGATGTTGAGATGCCCACCTTTTATGCCCGTTTCATATGGCAAGATGCCCAGCAAGTGTATTCCATGCCCTCCGAGGCGACCCCCACTCCGCAACAAGAATAATCTGTGCCCCCAGCAGAGAAGGACCTCTGGTTGAGTCTCCAGGCCGAAAGCCAAGCAATCAGAGAAGTAATGGACTACCTTTCCAGTAGGCGAGTACCTGAAAGGATCCATGGACAACAGGCCGAAAAAGAATTGTCCCAACTGTGGCACAAGACTCTAACCATGCACCAGGGCCTATTGAAAAGGAGAACTCTGGATCCTATGATCTATGACTGAGGCTACCCTCAGGAGGCGGTTCTACTGGGTAAACATGAAAAACAACATTGAAGCCTGGTGTTAGGAGTCCTCTGCCATTGCTTGTGGGGAGCAATGTAATCTAAGGGCTCCCTGACACCCCATAGCGAGCCAGCCCCCTCTGGAGACTGTAGCCCTAGACCCTGTGAAGTTGAAGTCCAATCGGTCCAGCCAGGTGTATGCTATGAGCATCATTGACCACTACACCAAGTTCCTGGTGGCGGTGGCAGTCAAAGACCTGACCACCTGAACCACTGCTGCTTCCCTCTGGAAAAGCTTCATCCTCCCCTACAGTTGTCCAGATAAGATTCTCACAGACCAAGGGACAGCGTCCGAGTCTCAACTGTTCCAAGAGTTGTATATCCTTTACGACTGTAAGAAGCTAAGGACCACTGCATATCCGCAGGGAAACAGGCTCTGTGAGAAAATGAACCAAACCCTCATAAACATTTCTACTGCCAAAAGAAGCTGATTGGCCAAAACTCCTGCCAGAGTTGGTGTACCTTGTGTACAACAACACCATTCAGGACTTCCGGTTCCGGCGCCGGCATTAGCGGACGCTAGTCAGTGAGCTCCGCTACACCCGCTCAGCTTAAGCCCGCGGCCCTACGCTCAGACTTCAGGCTCGGTCCCCAGATCTGGCTAAACTGTCTGCCACAGCCAGCAGCACCTGTATGGACCGATATCTACTCCGTACGGGACCGGGGAACAGATCTTCAGCCCAGGAGCAGAAACCGCGTGGCACGGCCGAAGCATCTAAGATGGCCGCCGCAGTCTGTGATGAGGAGGTGAGCCTTATACCTACAATAATCAACTTTGAGGGGGCCAAAACGGACATTTCAGGAGATTCTCCTATGGACTTTCGGGCCCTGGAGTTTCTGAGCTGGAAACAAACACAGGGCAGCAGCAAACTACTGCTGAAGACCTTATAGCAGCCAACAAGCATCTCTGGGAGTAAATAGAAGACCTGGAAAATCGTTCCAGGCGCAATAACCTGCGGATAGTAGACATCCCAGAGTCAGTCCCCCAGAAAGATTTGGCTTACGTGTGCGAAGAGCTCCTCCCGGACTTGCTGGGCATTACACATAGGTGCAAAGTTAAAAGAGCACACCACATAGGACCGGACCCTAAACAATATAAGGATGAGGGTGTACATCCAGGACTGAGCCAAAAAAATCAAACCCCCCCCCCGCGCGTCAAACCATCGTACGCTATTTGGACTACTCGGATAAACTGGAGGTAGTACACGCCTTTAAAAACACAAGTCCAAGCTGTCTCATCGAGGACATACTTTACTAATATTTACTACTCTGTCGAAGTGACGAAGAAGCGCAAAGCATTCTCTCCTATATGCTCGGAGCTATATAAAAAGAACATTCGCTTTGCTTTAGCATACCCAGCAACACTGGATTTTTTATCCAGATGGCGCCATGTCTACATTTAACTCGCCAGAAGAGGCGCAACCCACTGTACGCAGGCTGCTTGATTCAACTGAGACACCAGATGAGCAAGAGGAGAACAGATCTACAAGATCCTTGGAGGAAAGGTCCCCAAAACGTACCAGAGGCGGTCCACCATACTCACCTCCGAAGTCCCAGAGAGCACGCGAAAGATCATGGTCACATATGAACTCTTGAGGGATATAGTATGGTTAATTGTTAAAAGGGGTATAGAGGGCCGCGAGTAACCCTCGTGCCCCCCTATACGGAAACACTAGTTCTGATGGTCTGTTCATGATATTTGTTGTAAATGCTTCTTGGGGAAGATTAATACAAGGGTGGCGGATGGTCTCTGTATGGGCAGAGTTATTCTTATTTTTATGTATCTATAAAGTCTCATGCACGGGAAGAAGAGAAGTCCACAACCGCTGTCTTTGAGGGTTTATGACAAGTTCAGCTCTCAGAGAGGGCCTTGTTGCCAAATGCTGTTTTATGTTATAATGTTCATGTTGGGAAGGGAAGGGGGGAGGGATGTCACAGGTGTCAGGAGCGGGGTCCAGAGAGAACTTAAACCATTAGGCTCTATGTATTAAAGACATACGCTTAGTGTCCTGGAATGTAAAAGGACTACGATCACCCCACAAGCGACTCATGGTTCTTCGACATTTGAAACGCATTCATGCAGAAGTGGCTCTGCTTCAAGAAACCCACTTACAGGCCGAGGACTTTCACAGGATGAGGCGCTTGTGGGTTGATTCGGTATTTGGGTCACCTGCAATACAGGGTAAAGCAGGGGTTCTTATCCTCATAGGAAAAAATTTCCCATACAAAGTTGAAGAGGTATATCAGGACACAGAGGGTAGGGTCATGATTTTACGCATCCAATCCCCTGTTATGTAATGTATATGGGCCCAACGTAGGACAGAAGTCATTCTTTCAGAAACTAGCAGGGGATTTGCTCCAGTTACCCCCTATGCCAAAAATTCTGGGAGGAGACTTGAATTTAGTGGTACACCAAGGAGAGGATAGACGTAGTGACAGGATGGGAGAGGGGAGAATCCTGAGGGGTAGGGAAGAGAACACACTAAAATCTTTCCTGGCGGATACAGAGCTCACTGATGTGTGGCGGTCTGCGCATCCTGAGGGGCGGGAATACACCCACTTTTCACATGCCCAAAACTCTTGGTCACGAATAGAGAAGTGGGCAGAGCTTAAGGGCTAAATTCTGGGACTCCATAGAGTAGTTATCCCAGTGTGTGAACGCCGGTGAGTCGGGTTCGTGACACTGTTTTATGTTATAATGTTCATGTTGGGAAGGGAGGGATGTCACAGGTGTCGGGGGCGGGGTCCAGAGAGAACTTAAACCATTAGGCTCTATGTATTAAAGACATACGCTTAGTGTCCTGGAATGTAAAAGGACTACGATCACCCCACAAGCGACTCTTGGTTCGTCGACATGTGAAACGCATTCATGCAGAAGTGGCTCTGCTTAAAGAAACCCACTTACAGGCCGAGGACTTTCACAGGATGAGGCGCTTGTGGGTTGATTCAGTATTTGGGTCACCTGCAATACAGGTTAAAGCAGGGGTTCTTATCCTCATAGGAAAAAATTTCCCATACAAAGTTGAAGAGGTATATCAGGACACAGAGGGTAGGGTCATGATTTTACGCATCCAATCCCTGGTGCAAGAAGTCCTGTTATGTAATGTATATGGGCCCAACGTAGGACAGAAGTCATTCTTTCAGAAACTAGCAGGGGATTTGCTCCAGTTACCCCTTATGCCAAAAATTCTGGGAGGAGACTTGAATTTAGTGGTACACCAAGGAGAGGATCGACGTAGTGACAGGATGGGAGAGGGGAGAATCCTGAGGGGTAGGGAAGAGAACACACTAAAATCTTTCCTGGTGGATACAGAGCTCACTGATGTGTGGCGGTCTGCGCATCCTGAGGGGCGAGAATACACCCACTTTTCACATGCCCAAAACTCTTGGTCACGAATAGACTATTGGCTACTCTCAGCCGGCCTAACGAGTAGAGTGTTAGAGGTAACAATCCAAGACATGGTGATCTCTGATCACTCCCCAATCTCATTACATATATTAGAAGAGACTCCCAGAGGGACGGATTATATCTGGAGGTTCCCAAATACGTTAGCTTCTAGAGAAGACTTTCAGACTCAATTAAGGGGCTGGTGGCTAGAATATACAGTGGAACACCCATATCAGGAAAGCGAGGCACAGCTTTATTGGGACGCGGCAAAAATGGCGATTAGGGGCCGAATTATATCTTAAACTATTGGCATACATAAGAAAGCATCTGCTCAGGTGGAAAAATATAGTAAGGCTATGAGACAAGCATACACCAACTTTCAAGCACACCTTTCAGAGATTACAAAAGGGGAATGGGTGAAAGCTAAAAAGACATACGATCAGTGGCTTGAACATAAAGAATCACTATATCGCTCTAGGATGGAGGCAAAATTGCAGAGATTCGGGGATAAAGCAGGAAGGCTATTAGCAAGGTTTGCTAAAGGTAATATTCCCAATCATGGCAATGAAAGATGGCTCAGGTGCCACGAAGACAGATCCATTAGAAATTGTTGATATACTCAAGAATTACTATACTGACCTTTATTCCATCCCCCAAGGTCAAACTCTCCCACTGACATCATGGCTGTCCTCGCTGCATCTACCCACCATAACTAATGAAGATTTAGACTCCCTCAACTCACCGGTGACAGCCGAGGAGATACACAGTGCCATCAAAGCTTTAAAAGCCTCTAAGGCCCCGGGGCCTGATGGCTTTTTGGGAGAATATTATAAGATACTAAGAGAACAGGTAACACCAACACTAGTGCATGTCTTCAATGGTTACCTAGCAGGAGCACTGCACATATCAAAATACTTCCCAAAGAGGGTAAAGATCCTCTGATGCCAGCGTCCTATAGGCCAATATCTTTGATAAATGTTGATCTTAAATTGCTTTCTAAAATAATGGTGGATAGATTAGCTGAGGTCCTTCCTAAACTCATCCACCCATCACAAGTGGGATTTGTTAGGGGACGGGCGGCAGTTCTGAACATCAGGAAGGTTCTGGCTACCCTGGATACCATTAGGACATCTCCGGGGGATCATCCATCCCCAGCCATACTGTCTATTGATGCTGAAAAAGCCTTTGACAGTGTGAGTTGGGGATGGCTGGATTGTGTATTAGACCAGGCAGGCATCCAGGGAACTTTCCACTCATTCATACAAAAGTTATACAGAAATCCATCAGCGAGGATCTGTATTCCCGGCTTCCTCTCTCAGCCTTTCCGCCTCCATAGAGGTACCCGTCAGGGCTGCCCCTTATCTCCCTTATTATTCAATTTGGCTATCTAGCCTCTATCTTATTTGCTGCGGACATCATCAAATTGGGAGGGGATTGCCATAGGAAACCGGCAACTAAAAGTCACGCTATTTGCGGATGACATATTATTATTCCTGTCCAACCCGGTAAGAGATGTGCCTAGGGTTTTTAAACTTTTAGAAGAATTTGGGACCTTTTCAGGATTCAAAGTCAATACCAGCAAATGTGAATTGTTAGACCTTTCTAAAGATGGCCGGAAGTTAAATAAGAACGATCTGGATGTGCCTATTAGTGTATCTAATTCTTTTATTAAATATCTAGGGATAAAAGTGGGAAAAGACCCTGACTGTTTATACTCCCTAAATTACCCCCCTCTCATACGTAAAATATCTTTAGAGCTCAAACGGTGGAATAACTTACCATTATCCATGTCAGCTAGGTGTCATCTGATAAAAATTATGTCATTCCCAAAACTGCTATACCCGATGTAAACCATCCCATTGCTCCTGAAACATGTGGATGTTAATGCAGTAAACTCAGCCTTCACAACTTTCATATGGGCAGGTAAAAGGCCACGCATAGCTCTGCATAAGCTTCAATTACCAAAAGACCAGGGGGGTATCAACCTTCCCGATATTAGGAAATATAATGTTGCATGCTCAATGCGTCATGTCATAGATTGGTTAGGAGGTAAATCTTGCTACTCTAATACAGCCCTGGAATCCGCACTAATAACCCCAACTTCTCTGCCAAGCTTGCTACATACCCGCCTAGCCTCTCTTCCCCGGAAGGTCAAACATAACCTCCTACTCATTGACACAATAGCAGCTTGGAGGATTTGCAGGAAAATGATGGGATTGCCTTTTCTGGCGAGCAGATATCTCCCCTTATGGTGTCATATAGATTTTGTATTTAAATCTCATATGTATTATGTTTCCATAAAGTCTTGGAAAAAAAATACGCCAGTTTTGAATGTTATTTCATTTATTATATTTGAAAAAAAAAAGAGAAAACCAATAAAATATGTTTAAAAAAAAAAACAACACCATTCACTGCTCCACGGGGCATACCCCCTACTACCTATTGATCGGGAGACAGGGCCATCTGCCAGCAGACATGGCCCTGGACATGGAAGCCCCCCACTGTGCATCTCCAGATTGACTGGGTACAAAAACACCAGAGGCGTCTGACAGATGCCAGGGAGATTTTGGACTTAAGGTTTGAACGGGTGCAGAGCAAACAGAAGCAGGACTTTGACTGCTATGCCTGTGCAGAGGCTCTTTTTCCCAGGGACTGAGTGTGGCTGCAGAACTATCATCCCACCAGAGATATTTACAAAAATAGTAAGCAGTTCTATATCTTAGAATACTTAACCATTTGGTAGACTTTGCAGCCAGGTGGAAAAGACTGTATCGGACCATCTCTTCAACTGTTTACGATAAATCCTGTTCACAGCCTTACATCTAAAACCTGAGCTCAGTACTTGTGTGGCCTCTGTAAACCACAGGTCTTTAGGAGACCTGGGGTGTCTTAAGCAGTGACACCTAGATGTCACACACTATGGTAAGACCGCAAGACCGCAGGTAATAACATATTGTATGTCATATGGTGCAAAGAGTGGATTACAGGACATGACACCACACCTTACCTAAGAGAACAGTTGGTTTAAGGGCCATAGTTACCAACTGTATTGTAGTCTATGTAATGAATTTAGTCCAATAGCCACCCCGGTTCCACTAGCCAGGACCATGGGCAGTTTGTCAAACCCTATGCTGCACATAGCCGCTAGCACTTCATCCAAAGTGCACTTTATTTTTCACAGCTCTAGGTTGTAGCATGCCGGGACCTAGGTGCCGAGGTGTACTATCAGCCAGCTCTTAGCCTATATCTCCATCCAGTCCATAGCCGAGCTGTGTGCAGCTGGTACAATTACCAAGGGGGTGTGCAACAACCCTGCCAATGCATAGGGTGGGTAGTTGCTGCAAATAGTGCCCTCTCCTCGTCAGGAACTTTCTGATGAGCCTGCGCAACTCACTCAGAAGCTATTGTTGGGTAAACTTTGTAATTGCAGCTGGGACCTCTGCCTGGGAGGACAAGAGTTAACATTTTAATTGTGTGTGACCATGCTGATGTGTTAATGATGTGTTCTTATTGTAAAGCAAGCTGGAAGTTAATTGGAGAATGCTGCCACCTCACCAGGGGAGTATAAAAAACCATTGTGGGTTGGAGCACATGGTCAGTGAGTCAGTCAGGTCAGTTCTGCAGTCTTAGTCAGTGTATTCCAGAAGCAGAGGAGAGAGCAGCACCTGCCTGTGCTGAAGAAAAAAGTGTCACACTACCAGGGAGCAGAGTTGTCTCAGGCCAGCTACCTGACATCTTTGGCAAGTCAGGAGACTAAGCCCCAGAGCCGAGGTCCAATGTCAGGACTTGGCTCCATCTACCCGCGCAGACTGAAGTCACTGCCAGGCTGTGAGCAATCCTTCCTGCATCCAGCTATCTCCTACTAGTTTTCCAGCCTTCTGAACCTGATGTTGATGTTGCCTGCTGTTCCAGTTCAAATAAAGAACCGTGAATTGATGTGCCTCTGTGTGATCTCTGGATCAGACTGTTTCACCATCATGGTGATCAGGCTGTTTCACCATCATCCTCCATTACCCAGGGATTTCTATATACACCTCAGGGGTTGCCCCACGGAGAATCCTCTTTCAGCAGCCTTTCCCTCCATCTTTTCTTGCACACACCACCTGCTGGAGACCTGCCAGGCTGTAGGCCCATCCTCCGGTCTCAATAGATAGCATCATGACCATAGTGTGCCCAAGGCCACATAAACCACTTATATATTCGGGGCCCCAGCTGTCTATAACCACCGAAGAAAGACTAAGCAGCAGTGGGGATGTTGCACATGCCTGCTACTGCCTTAACTACTTCCTGAATGGTGGGCATCAGTAGTCAGGACTGCACAACCGGCTTCTGTAAACAAACATAGACCCGGCAGTGACAGGCGGCACTGCAGGAGAACGGGGGGCACAGGTAGAGGTTAGGATACATAGATTATTGTTTTTAATTCCCCCAGTCATATATATCATATTTTTTTTTATCCCCAGACAGCTGCCTTAAATACCAAAGAGGTAGAAAATAACTGTAGACTCAAAGAAAGCCCAATCAGTGCAACTTGCTGTAACTAATATCATCCATGATTCTCTATACTAATTTTTATAATTATATTTCGATTCTGCCACATCACAACATTCCAACATTGCACCATTGGGATATAAGACGACTCTGCACTTTAACAATGCTTAATTACTACTTAAATGGCCTTACGTGCATCTGAAAAATAAATAAAGATCAAACTGAACTTTTAACATAAAGAAGGTTGGGGCAATTAATTTATATTATTAATGCAAAAGAATATAAGACTTGGAAAACCATGCAAACTTTTATAATATTTCAGCTGTCCAGTTTTAGTAATCAGTTTCTGAGCCACCTAAAACCTTCTCCAAGTGGTAACCTCAATACTTTTACAACCAAGGCCACACAGATACCCGTGCCAGTCATTGTAAATAATAAGATCATTTTTCCTATACAAAAATATTATTCTTACCATTTTGGTTTACCAGTTGCTTATGCTATTATTGTTGCAGAAAACAACCAATATAGAGCTGCCAACAATGTCTGGAGTTCCCCACCACTTATGAGTTTCTTCCCTAGAAAAGATAAGGGAAGTTACCAGCTGAAAACTGAGCTCTCTCATAATAACAACTAAACCCACTATTTAATATCTCAATAAAGTGTGCAGTTCAGCTCTCACCTAATTTTCCAGAGTAGAGAGCAGCTACATAGGGTCCATGTCATATGTACTGATGGTTTCTCTGTGTGAAGTGTTAAAGCTCAAAAAAGATTTTACACATCTGTTTCTCAGTTAGTTCATTTAGTAGTTCTTAAGGCATCCTTTTGTCTGTCAGCTCCTTACAGTGACTTTTGGTTCCCACCTTTGTCTGCTATCTGGTGGACTCTGGTTACCTCAATTCTGCTCTATTTATGACTATTCTTGGATTCTGACTTAGTACTGCGCTGCTATCTCATTTGACACTCAGTTTGTGGTCTGTCGAAATCTTGAATATTGTAATTATTTGGCCTATTTCACTATGCCATGACCTTTTTTTACTTTGCTTCAAGTACTATCAAAAGAGTTGCAAACACTTGCAGAACACTTCAGAAGGTGCTATGGCTTGAAGTTTCCAGAACATTATTGAACATTCATTAGAAATGTAATCACAAAACTCAGGTTCCCATTGACTTCATAAGGTTGGTGTTTTCTCCAAACTTATAAATATGTTTGTCTTCTAAAGTCTACTTTTCCAAACTTTAATATTACAACATTTATAGTATACATAAAGAAAAAATGACTACTACTGCTATAGGTCTTCATCCATTTTACTGAACCAACTAGGCCAAACCTCAGGCCTTGGCTCTTTGGAAATAGATGCAGATCCCAAAGGAGGATCTTTAATCTAGTAGACATTCTAGCATATTCTGTAGATATGCAATAAATGGATAAAATAGGAAAATCCCATAAAGACAATGTGCTATTCTTCAAAGCAGTGGTTTCTTCAATGTTTGAAATTTGGGTCTGTGTACTACGCCCTGTCATTATATTTTACCCCACAAAACTACCAGCTCACTCAGGATAAGATCAACTGTTAAGAGGGACATTTTTTTATAAAAATCCCATTATTGGGTATCTATGACTGCCCTGCAATGGACTGTGGCTGGTACTCACTCATCAGGGCACATCCTATCATTTAGCTGTTATAGGGCTGCACAGGAACTTGGCATTTGTAGGCTACTTGGCAGAACACAAAGTAATAGAGAGTTTTGAGATTATGCACCTTTACACTATTGATATATAGCCATTCTTCCTGCTTTGGTATGTACCCTTTGATGATGTGAGATGTACCCCCTGGGATTCGTATTTACTTTCATGTTGAGAACCACTGCAATAGATAGCTATATGAATAGATAGATAGATAGATAGATAGATTGATTGATATATGAATAGATAGATAGCTAGATAGATAGATAGATATACAGTATGAATAGATAGATAGATAGATAGATAGATAGATAGATAGATAGATAGATAGATAGATAGATAGATAAATAGATAGATCATAGATAGCACAGTTCATTTGCTGTTAAGAAAACAAATTCTACCAGAACACTGTTTGTGGCTTCTTTATGCACATTCATTTCCCTCCTGGTTGTACAAGTTGTACAGAATAAATGCCTTGCATTTCCAGAAATTGCTATTGATCAGCCGTCCAGTTTACAAGACCAATCAATATTTGTTTCCCCAAGCCATATATCTATTTGTGATCTACCTCTTTCTTTACCTCAGCTCATACACAGTGCTTTCTAGTGCTTGCTGTAACGTGTCCAGATTGAATGGATGATTTCAGCCTATTCCTGGAAGAACTCACCGCTAAAAATACATCCTGTACTGAAAAAGTCTGCAAGACAAGCACATTCCCAAACTCATTAGTATTAAAGCCATCTCCTGACACCACATCATTCTGTGGTCACCCCTCCTTGACATGATATTATCATCTGGGATTAAAGGAAATTGTAGTCATTTGATTATATCTTTGAACACAAAGAATTCTGTGCATTTTTGTATTGAGATTGTGTGCTCTTGACTGTAAGCAGATAAAAAAGAGTTTTACTAAATCTTTGCAACAGGTTTCTTTATTTCTTTGTATCCTATAGGACAAATGGACATTTATCTGAATAATAAAGGTGCTTCCAAAGTTTTTCAAAGAAAAAATGTGTTGTCCTTATATTTGTGTGCTGAGAGGGGTATCTTTCAAAACAATATGATTTTGCTAAATTTTTGTGGTTACTCCATGATTGTGGATCACAGCCATAAAAAATACATCATGTAGAAAAACACAGTTGACTATGTTTTGCTACGGTAATGCAGAGTATAAAGTATGATACTGCATACAGTGGCATGTGCTGAAGCCTTCTCTCGATGACATACATCATTGAACACATGTTTAACCAAGGGTAAATTTACAAGATGTGGAGAGATTATGATATGGGTTGTCCAGGTATAAAAAATTCTGTTCATTGGCAGGAATTGCCATAAAACAGCAAAACAGCTTAAATATACGCCTTTACTTCCGCCTCTATTTCCCTTCTGTCCAGAAAAGCCCCTTCCATCTGTCGTCTGTATGTACCCTGTCAGGGTTCAGGGACGGTGGACCCCCTGGACCACCACTAGCCGACACCTGGGACCACTAGCCGACACCTAAGTGGCACCTGGTCTTCACCAGAGCCCGCCGCAAAGCGGGATGGTCTTGCTGCGGCAGGGTGCCACCAGGTCGTTCCACAGGTGTGACTAGCCCGCAGTGGCAGCCAAGGTAGTAGTACAGGAACGTGATCCAGGCTCAACGTCAAGAACAGGCACAGAGTCAGGGCAGGCGGCAGAGATGCAGAGGTCAGATGTCAGGTCCAAGGTCACAACAAGTGGTAAACGTAGAGGCAGGGAACGGGAACAAGGAACGACACAAGAACTCACAGGGAAGCTTTCACTAGGGCTAATGAGCACAAAGATCCGGTAGGGAATCCTGGGAACAGGAAAACCCGGGAGTGCAAGCACCAATCAGCGGTGCGCTGGCCCTTTAAATCCTTGAGTGCCAGCGTGTGCCCTTGGGTTCAGGAAGAGATGAGTTCAGTGCTGGGGCAGCGCCATGGAGAAGGGTATAGGTGTGCCCGTGATCCGAGACATGGATCGCATGAGATACCTCATTTATTTAGGGGACAAGTGTGGCAAGAGATAATAGCTTGTTAAATAACTTTACCAATAAACACTCAAATACTATAATATATTTATTGTAAAAGGTCAATAATTAATATATTTTTTTTTAGCTTGAGATACTAGTGGAGGACCTTTTTTGTTTTATTTACAGACCCAGAATAGGAGTCTTGTTCATATGCTGTGAATCCAAAGGAAGGGCCCCATGAAGTTGGTTCTGTCTGACCTATTACAAGATACCAGTTAAATAAATAGCCCATGGTATGTGGGGAGATAAAACAGATTTTGCTTTATGCCCTGGGAACTTCAAATCATGCCTTCATTTTACAGTAAAAATATAATTGCCAATATGTTCAAAACTTCAATTAGAAAACAAAGTAGTTATATAGTACAGGCGGTCCCCTACTTAAGAACACTCGACTTACATACGACCCATAGTTACAAACGGACCTCTGGATATTGGTAATTTATTGTACTTTAGTCCTAGGCTACAATAAACAGCTGAAACAGTTATCAAAAGTGTCTGTAATGAAGATTTAGTGTTAATATTGATTCTTATGACAACCCAACATTTTTAAAATCCAATTGTCACAGAGACCAAAAATGTTCTGGCTGGGATTACAATGATAATATATACAGTTCCGACTTACATACAAATTCAACTTAAGAACAAACCTACAGACCCTATCTTGTATGTAACCTGGGGACTGCCTGTATATCTATTTTTCAAAATGTACAAGATAGATAGACATTTTGTAATATTTATCCTGGGATTAAAAACAGGGAAAATAAAGACACGTACCATAAGTTTGAGTTTGGGGAAGACAGGCTGACACTAACATAGCAATTAAATTACTATAGCTTAAATACAGCATATCTAACATATATAGTACACTGGGGTATACTACAGTATGTGCCTGCTTGTGGATAGAGTCAGTGCTGGCTACCCAAGTCACAGTTAATCTACAAAAGCTTTAGAACATGAGGATGCTAATATGTTGGCTCAATGCGTATTTAATGCTATTAAATCCACCCTGTCTCTGCTCTCATTAACATCTCTGATCTTAATACCAATTAGTACTTCACTGCGATAACATTTTATTTAGCTCCACAACTGGGCTTACAATACATGACAAATACGATGGATAATAGACATTTTATTATAAAGCAATACAATATTACTGAATCAAACATGGAATTTACACAAAAGATGAATATCAGGAGGTATTAATTAGAGATCCACTTACTTAATTAGAATATTGCAAGGAGACGATTCCTATTTAGATATAATTTCCCAAATTTCACTGCCCACAAACCTGCTGCCTGGGACATCTGCCTTAATTTGCCTTATTATAGGCTTACTGCGGCTTGTTTTAATATTATTTAGTCAACTATTTGTAATTAATACTGTAGAATGTTTGCGTCAAACAATTCTTTGTAGTTTTTTCAGCTTTGTTAATCTTTGCCAAACAATCCTTAATAATTACTGGTTTAGCTACTTCAGAAAGTGCAAACTCCTCTGCTCAACATCCTACTCAAGAACTAAATTCAGGACATCTGCATTACAGCCTTATTAGTTAGCTTTGCATATGTGTTATAAAAGGGTTGCTGAAGTGTTTTCAGGGTGTCATTAGAACTTATAGAAACCTATCAGATTCTATATTTTTTATCTGGAACCAGTAGGATTAGGAAAGGATTGATCCAAGTCATTGCTCTAATGAATAATGTACTTGTTTCGCACATTAAGTTGCTAGGTAGCAGAACAACACAAACCAGGCATGGGCTGAAATGTTTTTGTATTTGTAAGCATATAATTCCAAATGCTGGTAATTGATTTTCCACTTCTATGCCTATGTCAGAGGCTGTGTGTCATATTGCATTGTATCCCCTTTTTCTATAATTGATCAGAGCTGCAATACCAGATACAAAACTATGGAGAGATGTGGTATTGTGTTTGAAAAATAGTTTTAAATCTTTCCACTTAAAATAAGCTCAGTAAAAGTACTTCTGGTGCAATTTTAAAGAGGATAATCTGAACTTTCAAAAGGCATCATGATCATAGGTTAATGTGCTAAAGAAACAGAGACACAGGCAGTTAAAATATAGTTGAGAGTTGGATCTTTATCTGAAGCTTGCACACTTCTCTAAGTCTTTAAAAGAAATCTTAAGCAGGGGACACTTACTCATATATCCAGGCACCATGACTTTGGTAATCTTTTTAAATTTGTTATTGCCTCCTTCTCCCTCCGTGCTGTAGCTGCACAGGTTTTTGCACTCAACAGGAGCATGTGTTACCCCCCCCCCCCACCCCCATCCCAACTCTCTTACCACAGCCATTGTGTCTGAATCCATGAGTAAGTGTCCCTGGTTTATCATGCTTGAATTTGTGTTCCCCTATATAGAGTCCATATGATCAGAAAGTAACAGGGAAAAGTGCCAGCTGCAAATAGGTAGGCGTTATTTTATTGGGGGGGGGAGCTACATTGGGCCACTCTGACTGCTTACTACTGTGGGATCCAAGGCCATGTTGACTATTGTTGGACACAGTGGCTATTTTGGCTACTGTGGCGGCAGTGTGATTATATTTGCTACTGTGGGGTACTCTGACTATATTGACCACTGTTTCGGCTGGCTACTGTGAGCACCATTGCTATATTGATAAAATTCAAAATGTCAAGCTGCTACCTCTTGGCCAAGAATTGCAGATTTTGATTTTGGTAAGTTTACAATGTTGGAAGTATTCCATATAAGAGCTTGAACATCTATAGCTATTTCTTCAAGAAATAGCTAGGGCTCTGTACACACAGAGATGGAATTACTGCTGCTCAGTGTCCTAAGATCCCTATGGAAACTAAATAAAGTGAAATGGATCCATGACACAGATCAGCAAGACCAAATTAAAATTCATTTAAAATGCATTCAATAAACTCACTCGCATAAAATGTTAAAGCACTTAATATAAAGCCTGAAACCTTCCCTGGATTTCACTATGGCGGCTTTGTCTGTGTGTAGTCTCTGGCTTGTACACACCTTGATTTTTAAATTGATTATAAGCAACATACCATAAACTATTTATTCTTTGCATAAAACATAGCAAAATAGTTGTTAATGCTATTGTTACAATATTGTCTACTTTGCGGCACAGTGACTATATTTGCTACTGTAGGGTATGATGACTTTATGGCTGCTGTGTGAGCACTGTTATTATATGAAACCTGTAAGGCATTATTACTTTTAAATACTGTTGTGTACTGTGACTACATTGGCTACTGTTGTATACTGTGGCTTTTTTGGCAACTGTGGGGCACTGTAATTATATTTGCTATTTTAGGTGCATTGTGACTTTATTAGCTGCCAAATGGCAGATCTTCATATAGGCAATATGGACGGGCTCCCGGGGTCTATGGATTGCGAGGGGCCCACGCCCTCCCTACCTATCGACCTATCCGACATGAGTCTTAAAAAATTAAATCTATAATCACCTTCAGCTTCTTCCTGGCCCTGTGGCTCCATATTCACTATAGCACGGCAGTGTTGTGGCAATGTGATGTAATAGTGTGTGTGCATGCACGCCGCAGGGGTAAAAGGAGGAGAAAACGAAGCCGCAGGCTTGGGAAGAACACGCCGAAGGTGAATATTGAGGGTTGTTTTTCCATTAATAAGATATTTCAATAATGGGTGGACTCTGCTGTGGACATTCTGTAAAGGGGGACCCTGCTGTAGACATGTAAAGGGGGTCTCTGCAGAGGACATTTCATTTAAGGGGGGTTCTGTATTTATGTGATGTGCTGGCTTACGGTGCTGTATTTATGAAGAAATCTTTATTTCTGAGGTTAAATTTATGTATAGAGCTTGGTTCTAGTTCTATTTATGTGCAGAACTTAGTTTTGGTGTTGCCATTATGTAATAAGCCTGCTTGTTACTTTATTGACTGTATTTATGTACAGGGCTTGGTTCTGTAAGTTTTTATGGAACTTTA
The DNA here is from genome assembly GCA_019512145.1 of Engystomops pustulosus. Classification (NCBI taxonomy): domain Eukaryota; kingdom Metazoa; phylum Chordata; class Amphibia; order Anura; family Leptodactylidae; genus Engystomops; species Engystomops pustulosus. Next base: position 74,690,872 of record CM033643.1, on the reverse strand, counting down.
TTCTGGTGCTGTATTTATATATGTCTATAAATGATTGCATGTAGATCAATAACTACATACCGGTAGTCTGTATAGGAAGGTATGTAAACAGATTTATTTATGGTTCATGAAATTGCTATTAGATACATAAAGATACATTTATATATAATATTGATATTAAGTGGATTTAAAATATTGTAAATGTTTAATAAAATAGGTACGATATTATTTGAGCGCTTCTTGCTCACCTCCTTTGGTTCCTCTCTGCCACCCATTGGTTTGAAGCCTGAGTCCATTTAGGGTATGTCGCCATGCCACTCTCTAGCCTGCCGCTGCTGCCGCTGCCTCTGCATGCCGTCCCCTATAGTGTCAGGGTCAATTATTGGATGTTTTAGATGCTATCTAGCTTCATTCTGTCACTCTGTCATGGCCATGCTGTTGCCCATAATTTTGGCATAATGGTGCGATTAGGCAGCCTCAGAGGCATCCATGCATGCTGCCCCTGCTGTTTCCTGTCCATTTCCGTGGTGTTTCCATCCTTTTCTGAGGTTCCCAGGTGTTTGGCCAAGCTTCCCTGTGCAGAGCCTTGGTCCCCTTGAAAAATGCTCGAGTCTCCCATTGACTTCAATGGGGTTCGTTATTCGAGACGAGCACTCGAGCATCGGGAAAAGTTCGTCTCGAATAACGAGTACCCGAGCATTTTAGTGTTCGCTCATCTCTAGTCCATAGGTGTGTTCTTAAAATGAATTTTTATGTAGTTCTAGACAACTTGTGACAATTGGAGTTTAAAATTTTTTTGCTGTAATTAGACCAAGGATTATCAATAAAGCTTCATTACAGACACCTTACAGCTGATCATTGCAGCCTGGGGCTATAGTAAAGCATCCAGAGAGCTTCACCAGAGGTCATAGGGAGCAAAGGGGTCCGTCTTTAACTAGGGGTCACCTGTAAGTCGGGTGTCCTTAAGTAGGGGACCCCCTGTATATTGTTTTTTCTTGTGCTAGACCCAGAAGTCCCATTAATTTGATGCCATTCCAGGAAATCATGATCAGTAAATCTATATACAGTTATTAGCATTAGAACTACACATTTTTAGTTGTTATATTTCTAAGGACACTTACCTTGTTATGATAAATATGAACTTTATTTATTGTAATTTACTAATTTTGTTTTACAAAATTAGTTGTGGTTATCAGGAAGATCTAAAGCAAGTGTTAGCAAAAGAAGCTTCATTGTCAATCTTAAGAATGTTCTGTGATTTCTAGTAAAAAAATATCTATTTTGTTATAATTAGTATGTTAAGTATTAGATCACATCAAATTCATTGATGTAATGGAATTTTACTGAAGAATATTCAGTTCTGTCTCCTCTACATAGGACAGAAAGAGAATCAAACTAAAGATTTACTTATTTCTGCTCTGTGGTTTTAAACAAAGTACCATTAGAAACTTACATTTAAAAACAATTATTCTATTACCATGAAAAATTCATAAATGTTTTTGTGGCAAAAAAGGTTTTCCTATCAAAGGATAAAGTACAATAGGAGTAGGATCTGTACATATTTATTTGATATTTGTGTTTTGGATTTAAATAAAACAAAAATTTGATCATTTAAATGTTAACTTTACCATGGAATAACTAGAGCAAGTGCAATACTCTTTTTTGTATATTATGTATAGCTCACTTCTCTGTGTAGACTGGGACATGTCAGCAGGAAGTCATTGGTTTGCTGACCACTCTAGACTGCTGCAGGCCTTCTTAAAGGGAACCTGTCATCAAGAACAGGCACAATAAACCTTACTCACTCTCCCACTCTGCCTTTGCTGAAAAGAGAAATGCCAAAGTTCCAGCTTAAATCCACCTCCTCGTGCTGGTAAAATCATTTGTTTCCTGCCTTTGTCTATGTTGACCAAGTACTAATTGCCAGTTGGCCCTACCAACCATTATTGGACCGCCCTCTGTGGGTGGGTGAAATGGTGAGAAGATCTGCAGTTTTCCACTCACTGCTAAATACACCATGCAGTGAGAGGAATAGCGTTTTAGTAAGGACAGGAAGAGGACTTCCTGTCTGTCAGGCCAAGATTTAAAGAGACACTGGGCTGTCAGTCAGAAGATGGAGGTGTGCTGATGGAGAAGAGAACTTGACTCTTTTCTTCATGAGTTTATTTATCTCTACTGATTTGGATGTGAGGAAAATAGCTGTAATTAACATACAGTGCCTCAGTAGGAAAAAAATTTAGGTCATATGGGGAGGACATTTAATCTGGTGCAGAATAAGACTGGCAAGTCGCAATTTGCACCTCCTATTAGTTGATCTATTTTGCTGCACCACAATATTGACTTTTCTGTAGCACAGCTATTTTCTGTCTGATCACATCCCCTAGTTACTGAGAACACACCCTTTTTTCAGATGATTCGGAAAACTGCCTAAAAATAGCCCAAAACCTTCAATACATGTGGTTCACAGTATTTCCAGTGCAAATCTCTCCACTGTCTCAGGGCTGTGTCAGGTGCTGGGGGAAAGGCGGGGTGCAGGGCTGCCCGTAAGGTGTCCGAGCAGAGCTTCCATGCCCCTATAAAGAGGGCACAGCATAGAGGGACCGCAGCTCGGAACACTAGGAGCACCATATGTTGTAGGTATATTATTTTATGTAGCTCCTTCCTGGCCACCTCGCTATTTTTGACATACTGTCAGACAGCCCCTTTATTATTGCTGAATTGTTGGTCTTTTGGATTACTTATCTGAGGTTTGACTCCATGTACAGTATCAGTTGTGGACCAGCTGTTACATTCATGTAAATGGGTGGAGTGGTTGGTGTGGTTTTCTATTATTTGTGTTGGAAGAAGTATAAACAATTGTTGATTGTAGACATTTGACACTTTATTCTTAATAGTGTTTTTTTCATAAAGGAATTATCAGAAGTTGGAAAACATGAGAGAACCTGTTTTGTTCTCATATCCTGTTGACAGTGTCTAGTCAAAGAATAAACTTTGCCAAACCAAACTAGATCAGCTTTCATAGGTCAAATCACAATTCTTTCCTGGAGAGAGAACACTTAATCATTTTATAAGGAACTACCATAAGCTTGTAAATGATGACAATGTGATACAGTGCCCACCTGTTAGTCCAGAGGTTGAAGGAAGCTGACCTGTCAAATATGAGCATTGTCCTTGTGCATGTGCAGGAAATGAGATAACACTTCACTCCTATGAACAAGACATTCAGCTATTTCAGGACTTAGTCTTTGGAAACCTCAATAAATTATAGTACAGGGGGTATTTGACAATTCACTATTTTAGGCTCATTTTCCATTAAAGTCTGGAAATATGTATTGTACGTCAAGGAAAGGGGAAAGCTTGATATCTCTGGAGAACATTTAATGTTTGGGATGAAATGATTTTGTGTATCTAGGTGTATTAACATTATATCGTCATTGTGTAAACAACATGTAATGATTATTATATGGTCAGTAGATTTTTTATGACATGTATATACAATGATACCAGTGCAACAAACAAAATCATTCTATAATCTTTCCTCAGTAGTAACAGGTAAAGTGACAACAGTACAGGTCCCCTACTTAAAGGGGTTATCCGGGTTTTAAAAATTACTTATGGCAGTGCTGGGGAGGGCTATTTAAACATAATAAACGTGTACTTACCTCCTCCGGCGCTGCTGACGTCCCGCGCCGCGGTCCCTTCGATCCGTGCCCCTGTTTGTTTACAGGGGCACGGAAGCCGTGCACAGGGAGCTTCCGTTCTGCGATGTGGCCGGCTCCTCCCATCCGTCCCTATCTCTCAGCGTTGTAAGCGTTGGGAGATGGTGTCGGATGGGAGCTTACGGCCGTCCGGAAGCTCCCTGTGCGCCCTTGTAATGAGACCGGCGCACAGAGAAGACCAGCCGCGGCGCGGGACATCGGCAGCACCTGACGAGGTAAGTAAATGTTTATTATGTTTAAGAAATGTTTAAGACATTTTTAAAACCCGGATAACCCCTTTAAGGGCACCTACAGACGACTTACAGACGACTCCTTGTTAAAGATGGACCCCTTTGTCCACTGTGATCTCTGGTGAAGTTCTCTGGATGCTTTACTTTAGTCCCAGGCTGCAATGATCAGCTGTAAGGTGTCTGTAATGAAGCTTTATGGATAATCATTGGTAGCATTGCAGCAAAAATTTTTAAAATACAATTGTCACTGGGGCAAAATAAATTTTTGTCTGGATCTACAATTATAAAATATAAAGTTCAGTTACATACAAATTCAACTTAAAAACAAAGAACCTATCTTGTATGTAACCCAGGGCCTGCCTATACTTAAAATTGATATTGGCCTGTTTATGTGTTGCTAACCTGGACAGGAAGTTTAGCAATATTGGTTCTGTCATCTGGTAGCTAATATCAGTTTCAGAGGAAAACTGTACTGTGTTGTACTTACAAAACAGAAAAGTTTTAATGTTATTAATATAAATTAATAATATTCAGCAATAGTCTTATCAGCACTTCCCAGATGTGATGCTTTCAATGAGATTGCTCCTTTACAAACCAGAGAAAATATAATAGAACATGGAATCAGTAATTGGAAATAAAGCCTTCAAATTTTTTGTAAAATGACACCATCAGCAGCCTGTGCTTTTCCTCACTGAAGAGACAAAGCAGTGTATGCAAGTCACATAATTACCTAAATACCAAGAAAATAGGAGAAACGTTAAAGCAACAAAAAAAAAGATCTTTTCTGTAAAAATGAGTCTCTGGAGGACATTTATCAGGACTTGTACACAAATTTTCTGGTGTACATTCCCTTAAATAATTGCAGTGCTTAGTGGACCACCAGGCATTTCTATTATTTTCCCCTTTAGGCCACCTCTATACAAAGAGACCATTGGCGACATGAAGGGGGCGCCTGTGACAGAAGAATATGCCTATTCAGGCGTTCCGGAACTGAGCCTCCAAACTTACAGGACTGGACAGTTGCCAGCAATAACTCAATTTTACATATTTTCAAGATTAGGTCCTTTTTCTTATTTTTGATATTTCAAAAGACATAACTCTTTTATTTTTCTACTATGAGGACATGTTATCTGTGGTACAAATTGGATTTCCTAGTGGCACCATTGAATATCCCATGCAATGTACTGAGAAGCTGAAAAAGTTTCAAATACACAGCAAATGACTAAAATGTTGCCGTGTCATCTTCTTGGGCTCTTTTTGGCTTTCAATGTGTGGTCCAGTAAACACCTTCGCTTTAATCTTTGGGGCAGTATGACCACAGCGATCCAAACGTTATACACTTTTGTTCTGTCTTAATACTTGTAAAAAAAAATTGAAGACTTTGCAAAAATTAAATTCTCTGTGTGAACAGCTCTGGAACTGAGCTGTATTATTTAATAATAATAATTCCTTTATTTATATAACGCACACAGATTACGCAGCGCTACACAGAACTTGCCAAATTAGTCCCTGTCCCCGATGGGGCTCACAATCTTAGTAACCAATCAGTGTGGGAGGAAACTGGAGGAAACCCACGTAAACACGGAGAGAACATACTCTTTGCAGATGTTGATTCTGGGACTTGAACCCAGGTCCCTACTGCTACCAGGCTGTAATGTTAACCACTAAGCCACCGCATAAATGAACCAGGTCGTACCAGTTTTGCAGGAGAGTAATATACTGTTGCTAGGAGAAAAAAATGGAGGACCAAGAGTAAACCCACGCAAACACTAAATGGAACTGAGAGGTAAACAGGCCATGTGACTAATGAATGTGACAGTAGAAGCAGTCACATCCAGGACTACTCAGACTTCTTAATGGGCCCAGTCACCATTCTAAACAGGAGAGCCTAATGGTGGCAGACTTTAGCATGGAATTTTGGACCTGAAAGAGCAGAATGCCACCTATAATTTGCCACATGCCACTTCTATCTGTGTCTGATCATTAAGATAACATTCTAGTGTGTATGACATATATGTCATAGGGGTCACAATGGTAAACTGTAATGTACATGCTGGAATTGGGGAGACCCACAAAATTTGCCTGTATAGGGTCCCAAATTTCTTGTGGTAGCCATGTTCACATGTGTGCTATTTGTAGGACTTCTAGCTGTTCTCATAGTGAGGACCCATCATAGTTAAAAATGTAAGGCCTAGTTAATAATTTCTCAAAGACCTTTTAACATTGCCAAACTCAGTAAATTAAAAGTGGACTTTTAGAACTTAAACAGTATTACTAGCCAAATATGTAGGCAAAACATTTGCAAGATCTTGTGGCCTGTGTGATGAGATGATATATCCTGAGAATGTAAAATAATCTTGTAATAATAGTCTCCATAGCCTCAGTTTGTAATAATGTGGTAGAATGGGTAAAGTATAGTTAGCAAAAGTGAAATGGTTTGTCAATTAGGCAAGTACCAAAGCCAGTAAAGAAATGCAATACATTGGATATAAAGAATATTTTTTATTTTAAATAATGGATTTAGTAGAGGTGTTTAAAGCAAAACTCTTGGAGGACATTCTGGTACCATTCTTTATTCATGGATATGTTTTTAGGCAAGAATTTGAGAGAGTCGATTCCATTGGCTGAGAGGCAACCCCACACATGAATGGCTGCAGGATGCTTTACAGTTGGCATGAGACAAGACTGGTGGTATCACTCACAAAGAAGTGGCTTCTTTGCTGCCCTCCTTGACACCAGGCCTTGCTCCAAGAGTCTCCGCCTCACAGTGCGTGCAGATGCACTTACACCTGCCTGCTGCCATGCCTGAGCAAGACCTGCACTGCTGGTAGCCCGATCCCGAAGCTGAAACACTTTTAAGAGACGGTCCTGATGCTCGCTGGTCCTTCTTGGGCGCCCTGGAGCCTTTTTGGAAACAATGGAACCTCTCTCCTTCAATTCCTTGATGATGTGATAGATTGTTGACGGAGGTGGCTGTGATACTCTTCCCTGTTAGGCCAGTTTTGTGCAGTGCAATGATGACTGCACATGTTTCTATAGAGATAACCATGGTTAACAAAAGAGAAACAACGATGCCAAGCACCAGCTTCCTTTTAAAGTGTCCAGTGGTGTGATTCTTACTTAATCATGATAGATTGATCTCCAGCCCTGTCCTCATCAACACCCACAGCTGTATTAATGGAGCAATCACTGAAACTATGTTTACAATTGGTTGTAAAAGGCTCTCTCCAGCTGTGCTAAAACTATTTTTTTTTCAACTTTACAGTTACACTGTCAGTTATCCAATTGATCTAAACCTTTTTCTTTTGTATATTTTGGAAACCATTGTTTCTTCCAATTCCTATGAATACATATTTACACCAGAGCATCTGCTTACATAAGGGGATAAAAAAAAAAACTGGATACATTTGTCATGCATAAAAATATAAAATGTTACAAACCCAAGTTTATGAATAGGCCTTGCACTTTTTTTCAATCAAATGTTTTGGAAACAGTCCATATGTAGGTATTCAGCCCAAACACCAGCATTCCCAATGTAGGCCACAAAAGTGACCTACTGTACATACATAGTTCAATGTGCTCTATATCTATAGGACATTACAGTTCATCATAACTTCTTCTTACAATTTTTTTAGAAATGCATTTCCTGATATTACTGATAATGCAGAAAATAGTCCTTTGCATTTAGTATAGTATTAAATAGTAAAAAGTAATTTCACACATCCTGAAATGTGGGAGATTTTAGACTGGAGAGTTGTAGCGGACCGGGCTACAACGTAACACTTTAGGCTTTAATTTCTTTATTTTGTGAATGATTTTAAGATCTGCTGTGTCCCAATAAACAACTTGTCCTTGCATTAGCGTGGTCAGTAGTTTGATAGAAGAGTTAGAAAATCATGTGTTCCTCTGAAAAGCTTACGGGAACCTACCACCACAAATCTACCTATAAGTAGTCGGGTGTAGGTATCAGGGCGTAGGATACCTGGCTAATCCTCACTCCCAGCACTTTTTAGTGTTTAATTAGCCTTGTATGCAATTTTTTTCATGCGGCTACTGGGGTTGGATAGCCGCTCTGAGGTTACATGTGCGGCTACTCCACGCCCGGTAGCCTTTTTTTCTCCCCTCCTACTCACATCTTCGGCACACAGCTCCTGTAGATGTGCGCCCTTGTCGCGCCGAACCATCGTGCGCGGCTGCGCACTGCTCGCGAAAGATGTTAGAGGAGGGTAGAAATATGCACCGGGGCATGGAGTAGCCGCGCCCATGTAACCTCAGATGCGGCTACTCCCACGCCCCAGTACCGCATAAAAAATTTGTATACAAGGCTCATAAAGTTACTTAAAAGTGCGGGGATTGATGATTAGCCCTTAAAAGGGCTATCCTCACGTCCCATTGATCCACCTACCACCCGATCACCTTATAGGTAATTTGTGGTGGTAGTTCCCTTTAAAAGATGCTTTCTACTAAAACTTCTATAACATTCTTTGCCAAACTTTATATTTCTACTGAATAAACACTCAAAATCAACATATAATACAAAATACAGTAAGGAATATATACCTGACAAGGAAAATGGTGCCTAGTACACTGCAATACAGTCCAGCTGAGTGTAGAGTGTTCTTGAAATTGAAGGGAGTAAGCTTCCGACACATCCCGGGAAACAAAAACTTAGTTTCCTGACTTCTTTTATGGATATGGAGGGCTTCAGTTATTATTCTTTATCATATCAAAACTGGTCACAGTGCTTCACTTATTATTCTTTATCATATCAAAAAGGTCACAGACTTGGGACGTTTAAAACATAAATGTTTTTTTCATTCATCATGCAGCAATAAATACAGATACGAAAAAAAATCAGGTTGGTTCATTACCGCAGCAGCACTGGAAAAGAAGGTTTGTGCATTCCACTCGGACTTAATAATAATAAGTAAATCCACACAATAAATGTTTAATTAAAAATGGTAGTAAGGCCATGTGCCATAATAAAATAATCTTTATGTATATAGTGCCAACAAATTCCATAGCACTTTACATATTTTCTGATATCCCACTATTACGAGCTGGTGATTTTGACAATTATTACTTATATGTCCCTACGTCTTGTCAATTATGTTAAATCCCAAAAAAATCTTCCTTAAACACAAGAATGTTTAACTGGTTCTTTTTTTATTATAGAATCAGTGTCCCAAATCAAATCCATCAAAAATGTGTATATCTAAAATATTTAGAATTCAGAATTCAGTGAATGTACCGAGATAGAGAAGACGATGCACTAAGATCTCGGTACTACGTTATTCGAGACAACGTTTCCCCGATGCTCGAGTCTCGTCTCGAATAACGGCCCCTTGAAGTCCATGGGAGCTCTAGGCATTTTCAAGGGACCACAGCTCTGCACAGGGAATCTTGGCCCAACACCTGAAACCCTGCAGAAAAGGACTGGAAACACCACGGAAATGGATAGGAAACAGCAGGGGCAGTCACTGCATGGATAATCCTTCTGAGGCTGCGTAAAGCGCAATCCAATTAGCACAAATTATGGCGCAACAGCCTGGCCATAGCCAGAATGACAGAATGAGCTAGATAGCATCCTAAAACACTCCATAATTGACCCTGACACTATAGGGGACGGCATGCAGATGCAGCGCACAGCGGCAGGCTAAGAGAGTGCGTTGCCATACCACCAAATGGACTCAGTGCTTAAACCAAGGTGGCAAGCGAAACCCACGGAGTTAGCAAGAAGCCGAAATTATTCCTCTGTGGAACAAAGGTTGAGGTATAATTTAGGTCGATAACACCAGCCGGGGGCGACGATAGTAACCAGTTCCTAACGTAATCTGGTGACACACACCCTCGAAAAATGAGCTGACACAGCTCGTTTGATATGGGACACGTTGGGGAGGCACCATGGAGAGGACTTCCTATGAGTAAGAGCGCCAGATGGGGCAGTCCTATCTGCCTTCTATGATTGCACAACCTGCAGGTCTCCAGCATGGCGGCACATCTGTGGTCCTCGTTCCAACTATGTATCTTGTAAACACCTTACAATCTTTCGCCTACACCGTCGTTTGATAAGGCGTACCATGTATGGAGGCAGTGAACTATTATTCGAATAAAGTGCTGCAGTAAAACAGTTCATTGGTATCTTGGGATGGAGCGCGGCCCGCCTGCCAGGCGAGCTTTCGTCCCATCAAGATCAAGCCCCTTGTCTCTAGAGCTACCCCCCAAACACACTTTCTAGAACCTTTTTATAAGATGCAAGTGAGTACGTCTTATAGTTGGGATATGGCGGGTGAGGGGACATGTAAACAATGGGCAATAACGCTGAATAATCCGGTAATGACACAAGTTTGCCAGTAGATTTTTGGGATTACCAGCAGGTGGCGACAAGTTATACAATTGATGTTGGAGAATCCCGTATAGCTCTTGGGGCGGTGTGCCTTTTTCCCTTAGGCTCAGCGCAGTTTTGAGCAACCGCTCTCTGTCGCTTGCGACTGCCGGCATGCTGCCGGCCTAGATGCTACCGCAGTGATGGCCTCCATGCCCACTGGAATGGGAATTCGGGGAGGAGGAGGTTGGCGGAGTGTGGGTAGGAGCTAGGAGTAATGGCCTTGTGAACTCTGGACCGAGGTACGGCCCCCCGCAATCCGCGGCGTCGGCATAATATGACCAGCCCCAGGGTCAATCTCGGTCCCCACCTCCGACAAGTTAAGTAATAGTAGCCGTTCTTTAAGTTTTGGAATGGCGGGTTAGAGGGAATTAAACAGATGCGCATCTAGAGCCTGAAAACCTATCGGTAAATGGTAGAAGTTTGGCAGTATATTTTGTGGATTCACAGCATGTAATCAACAGATGTGCAGAAGCGCTGAAATAATTCTTAATCATAAGTTTGCCAGTCTATTTTGGTGGCAAACACACAGGTGGGCAAAGTTAACCAACTTTGAATGGAATTCCATGAAACAACGCCAAATTCTGCCTGAACACTACTCTTTGTAAGGGACTATGTATGGATGCAGCTATATGGAACGACTTTTGGGGTAGCCAATGAGATCAAACGTGTGGAGGCTGCTATGGAGTACAATTTAATTTGGAGTTGTGCCGTTGTGTTCAGTCCAAAAAAGTTTTCAAACCAGCGAGACAGGTAGGTTGGCCCCCCAGAAAAATTGAATAGATTGAGTGCCCTTGTAAGGGGCACTCCCAAAAATTGTTTAATAACGCGAGGTACCTGTACTGTGGCCCTCCAGACAAAATTTACATGCATAGAGCTTACTAGAGCCAGTGGCCCTGTCAAAAATGGCATCCGTTTCCCTCTTCTTTATTTACAAGAGGAGAGAGAAGGAGAATGAGGATGGAGAGATGCATAATATCCGGCAGTTTTGAGCTGCCTTCCTCATGGAGATTGGAAATTATATGAATCCAGTGCTCTTTATTCATCTAATATAAAGCTCGTCAGCCTGTGCGCCGCTGTCAGTCGCCAGCTGGTACGCTACTCGTGATGATGCCACCTAGCTGCACGGAAAACCCGCTCGGACAAGATCCTATGCGGCAGGGCAGCAAGACCATCCAAGGCTAAGCGCCAGTTCGTGCCAGTGTACCCACTTTGAACCCAGTCGTTGTGGGGCTTGTTGATCATTAGCCGATGGTAAGGTTCAGCTACGACTCTTCCCTCGCCCATCTTTCTGTAAGTCACCCTAACTCTGCCGAATCTGGGGTACGTACAGTGCTTGCTGGGGTGACATAAAGCGGGCAAAGTGCCTGTCAAGCGTACCCTTGCACGTGCTGGACACGCCTGCTCGCTACTCTCTCCTTCGCTACTTGTCTTTCCCCGTCTTCTGTTAACTACTTGTCACTCTTTCTGTACCCCCGTGTTTTGCCTATCCTAGTCTTTTTCTGCTGGTCAAATGGGAAAATGCCATACGTGGTTCTCAGCTTGTCTTCTTTTTTCCCTATCTCCTTTTGAACCCTTCTCTCGGAGGGTGTCCCCTCTGTTTCTGGTTATTCATCACTTATCTGCTTTCTCAACTCACTTTCCCTTTTCTCGCCCGTCTCCTATCGCTACGGTCACACTTAAGTTCTGCGAGAAATGTTATTTTCTTGCTGGTGCTTCTGTACCTCCCACATTGCTCATTCGTCTGGGTCTCGCATTGTAACGCTGTGGCATGTTCGGCTGACTATTGAATCCAGGTTCCGCTGTCATCTATATCCCTGGTACTGTTTTTCGCCCGAGTTACTTCAATCCTTTGCTTTTCCCTCTCCGTACCCCCCCTCTCTCTCCTTTTCTCCGCGAGGTCAAAGCGGTGATAGGCCAGCCTAGCTTTCCATAAATCTGCCAGAATGCGCCGAGAGTACCAACGCTCAGAATTTAACTTTCCCTCAAAAGTTGGTCCTGACTGTTGTTAGTCCGTTCTTCTGCATCTCTGTTCTATCTCCTCTTTTTGCCCCAGCTCTCCTTTTCTCCCCTTGCCCCGATCCACGCGTCTTTTTTTTCGTCCTCTCCATCTTTTCGATGTTGGCCTCCTTGTGTTTCTCCGTTTTCTTCCTCCACTGTACACTCGTCGCTTCGTACTCTCCGCCTCTCCTCACCTTCCTCTTTTTGCTTCTCCTCGGTTGCCTTTTTCTCTCATTCTGGTTGTTCGCCCTTTTCTTCTCTTCTGCCCATTTACAGGGAAGACGCTTTGAACAGTGAATGACTGAACAATGGTCACAACTCTTAGTTTTCTTTCTTTTTTCTTATGTATGTCTCTGTCTCCTCTTCACCTTCTTTGATGCCTCTCATACCCTCCGTTCTGGATTGTTTCTTTCTTTTCCTGCTCGTCTCTCGGTTTCTCTCTGGGTTTCTCGAGCATTCTGGGTGTCTCGCCAACCTTCTCCCTCCTCATTACAGCTATTCTCACTCCTTGGAGAAAGAAAAAAAAAGAAAAAACACTGCCTATGAGCGAAAGCACCCTACACGGAGTCCCTAAATAGGTCTGCATCCCAATAGCATGCGCTAGAAACAGACTTAGGGATGGCTTGGTGCTATCAACAAGGGAATCTTTCTTCCCCCGTCTCTTGTGACGAGCCAAGCTTGCCGACTTCATGCTTATCAGAGAGTTTTTCAACAGGCCAAGCAGGCGGATTGTGAGGCTGATGATGGCGGCATCCCGCCACTGACCATCTGTGTTGACCCTCGAAGGTGTACTCAGCACCCTGACATATTTCAGCGCCTCCACGTCCACTATAAGCTGTAAAGATCCTCATTGTTGATAGACTTGAGGAACTGACTGCCCTGACTACCAGTTCTGGGGAAGTTGACATCTGGTTTTTTCCCCAAAGTTTTCTACAATCGCTGCTGCTCTGCTGGTAACCTCTGGATAACATGTTTAATTTGAATTCCTCCTCGTGGGCAAATCCACAAAACAGTCGTGAGCGGAGCATTGAGCCGCTCTTGCGCTCCCTGAAGTGCACATCTCTGCTGGACTTTCCTGAAATTCGCACAGAGCGCAAGCACCTTCGTTGAGAAAATCAGACATGATTGGGTAGGTCTCGAGAAAACGCTGAAACTATCAGATTTAACACATGGGCCAGGCTGCACATGTGTCAGTCTGCCGAGTTGCAGAGCCGCCACAGGTTACGGCCGTTGTCACACCCATATGGGGGGTCCGCCTGAACCCATGGCTTCACGGTTTCAGCTTGTGCCTAGCCACAATAGTCCCGGGGTTCACGCCGTGACTGGCCCTTTCAATACGTTTTATCTTGGGGTTGGGCGTGTGCTTTTAATCGCCTAGGCTCAGCAGTTTGAGCAAACCGCCTCTGTACTAGCGACGGCACAGTCTGCTGGGCCGCCATGCCCACGAATGGTTATCAAAAAATCAAACGGGAGGAGGAGGTGGAGGAGGGGTGGGAGGAGGAGAAGGCAAGTAGGCCCTAAAGACCTGGACCGAGGTCGCCCCGCAATCCTTCGGCTTCTGGCAGTATATTACCATCCCTCAGGGCCAGGAGACTTCTTTCCCATCCTCCACCAGTTAACCCAATGTGCCGTCACGATATATAGTGGGGGTGTTTGTGTGTTTTTGGGTGGTGGGGGGATATGTGGCCCTTGACCTTCCGCCTCGTCCCCAAATCTAAGATTGTGTCCTGTTCATATTGACCTTTTCACTCAACTTCTTTGGATCAGGGCACGATGAATTTATCCTGACACGTGCTGGTGCAGGCTGGCGGCACTCAGAACAGTTTGCGGCTGGGGGACCGAATACCGAGGGGCGGCCGCCGCCATGATATTGCGAAAGCCTGTCTCTACTAGCCTATAGGGCAAGCATCCTCCCAGTCTAAGCAATCTGAGATGTTGACATTGTGGCTTTGGCCGTGTCGGGTGGGTTGCACATATTGTCCTTTTTTCCGCTCCAGCGTCTGGGTATGGAGAAGCTGTAACGCATGGTGAATGCTGTGGAGGATCGTGAGGCGACGTGGGTTTTTTGGGCCAGGTCCCTAGGCAGGGGCTGACTATCAGCTGACACAGGGGCAGTAGCACTTGGTGTGCACGCCCGGAGTTGCCTGCCCATACTGGTGGTATTTAATCTAAGTAGTGGTGGAACCCCCCTGATCGCTGGTTTGCAAAGGTTGGCACACCACAGTCCGTCGTCCATAAGGTGTTTTCCCCTTAAAGAACCTCCAGACTTCTGAAATCTAGCCCTCGGCCTCGGGAGCCCTCGCCACGGGAGCTTGCTTCAATACGTGACACTTCTGGCGCGATGCACCAGCTCTTGGCCCTGCCTCTCCGTCTGGCCCCACACCCTGCCCATCTTCAATACCTGTCTGGTCGAGGACTCTCCTCCTCCGTCTCAGACACTGTGTTTCACACCGGGCCGCGTCAACCCAGTAGCTTGGGTCTGCTCACCTCATCATCTCCGCTCCTCATTTCCCTGGCTCACCCCCTCGACTTCCTGCCCTGACAACAACACTTCACCACGTCTGACAACCGTGTCTCCTCCTCTTCGGCACCACCTCTTTGCACAACCTCTTCCCAACTGTCAGAAGGTCCTCATCAACCCACAGACGGCGACTGGTGGAAAACCTGGGCAATCGGAAAATTGCTCAGCAGCAACCGACAAGTGATTTTGTGACTGTGGAAGGGTCCAGGAAAAACAAGTTCCTCAAAGTAGTGCCGGTCAATGCCAAATTTTCCCTGGGAGGGGAGCAATGGGGGGGAGGAGCTGAGTGCAGGAGTGGAGGAGTGCCGATTTCGGTGACATGTGCACTGGCTGAAACTGACGGGTGGACATTGCTTTGATGCATTGTCGGCAATCCACGAATCCTGTTCGCACTGTTCTTTCTGGCCTCAACAGTGCTCTACTACCACGAGTCCCAGTAACTTCAGAATGAACCTAGGGAGTGTAGCTCTCGGCGTTCCCCCTTCTCCCTCATCACATGTGGTGTCTCACCCCGCCCAGGACCACGCCTCTTGACCCCTGCGTATTTGGAATGCCCACGTCCCCCCGCCCTGCGTCCTCAAAGCCCCCCTAGCCCCCGGTTAAACATTTTTGAAAATGAAAGTTATAACTTTAATTTTTTTTTAGCGCATATAATTTTTTTGTGTGGGTTTTTTTTTTTTGTTGTTTTTTTGTTTTGTTTATTTTAATTTTAGAAACCAAACGATGCTATCCTCTTCTATGGCTATGCAGTAAATCAGACTGTGCTATTCAATCAAACCCCTATAAATTGTCCCACTTATCGGTCTTTCGATGGATATTGCGTCACAAGCGCTAAAACACAACGGAATACCGTTCAACCGCCAACACAAAGAAGCTCGCCATTCTCAGTACAAACCGGTTATCATATATCCTCCCAACCACTAATTTTTCTTGACTCTGGACACTGCCCCCCAGCCAAGCCAGCCACCACTCCCGATCTCCTCCGGCACATCCCACCATCAGTCATCACAACCATCTACTTATTGTCATGCCTCGGAAGAGTACAGTGCCTCTTTTTCTAGTTCTACACATCTTTGCTATTTTCTAGCCACGGCTCTTCACCGCCACCCATGCCATCTGTGACCGATGACGCGTTAACCAGCATGAGAGTATCATTCCACCCATAAACATAAACTAAAACAGAAACTGGCAGACTAGTGCTAATTTCAATCACACCCCAACTCTGAATAACAATTTTTCCTCATCGGGACCACTACATTAAACTAGGAAGGGAGATGGGAAAAGGAAGAGAACGGAGAAAAATGACGGTATAGTCCTTTTTGCATCGGTGGATCTGATTGCGTCCACTAACGCGCCTCCCACCGAGGTAAGCCCACAGGGATCGCGGCAAGGTCTCGCCACATTGCCCCTCGATCCATCCACCAGCCCTCAATGGGTATAGATGCACTACGCAGGCCAGCCAACCAGCAGATCAATCCAGAAAATAACAAAATATAACGCTTTGTAGGCCTATTAAGGCCGTTTTGATTCTCCTATGGCTATTTTTCTACCAACTTGAAAGCACAGAATACTGCTATCCAGATAAGATGACGCTGATTATGAAAAATAAAACTAAATAAAAGTAAAGGCACACTAGGTGCCTAATTTCACCTCACACCAACCCTAATAAGTGGTCCCACTTCTGATCTTTGGCGATGGTCTTGATGCTCACTACGCGCTACACACGAAAGAACGCGTTCGCGAGAAGCTCTCCAACTAAGCTCCCCCTCGTGTCCTCCACCAATCTTGTCGTAGATGGCCGTCCCGCTCACTTCCCGCCCCCAACATCGATGCGTCACAAAACAGACCTAGAAACCACTACCCTACTAAGTCACGACCTGCTCTTAAATTAGAGGCCTAGGTACAGTAAGCCGTTTTTCAACATCAGGTCAAAGGGGGCATTACTGGCTCTGTTATCTCGCCAGTAATGAAGAACACGACGGTAATGCCATATGAGATACGTCTGATATCAAAAACTACACGTAAAAGTAACAAGAAACTGGCAGCAGCTGTGTGCCTAAATTTCAATCAACCCTTAATAAATTTGTCCACTATCGGTCTTTGCGATTGATATTGGCGTCACTGAAGCTCTAAAGCACAAACGGTCGCAAGTCTCAACACTGCAAATTCCTCACAATATTGTAGTGATGCACTACCTCAAAGGCCACCACGCACAGATCAACGCAGAAAATAAAAATGATAATAGACGCTATTGTAGCCTAACGTAATACCTTTTTGGATGTCCTCACTATTTCTATTTTTTTCCTAATATCCAGTCTGAAAAAGCACAACACACCTTGCTATGCAATTGATTACTCTGAGGTTAATCAAAAATAAACGTAAATAAATAAAACTTTCAGACTTTGCCTAATTTCAATCAAAACCCCTAATAAAATTGTCCCCACCTTTTGGTGTTTGAGATGGATATGTGTGTCACTAAGAGCTAAACACAACGGTCCAATTCTCCGGCAACTCCTCACAGTTCTGGTACTAGCTTGCATCCCTACTAGTGCCGAGCAATCCCAGCACAGCACGCCAACAAAAAAAGGAAGAACTATACTCTCTACATTGTAGGCTAATATGCCCTTGTGGGAGGTTCTCCGATGGCTATTTTGTAAGTCCTACCATGATAGCACACTGCTTTGCAAGATGAGTTTGAGACTATAATGAAATACACTAAAAAAAAAAAAAATCAGCAGATTCTCTGACCTAAATTCACTAAAACCCCTAATAAATTGTCCCCCTTTGTGTTTGAGGGATATGTGTGTCACTAAGGAGCTAAACCACGGTAGCAAGTCCCCCTGCAAATTCCTCACAATAAGACGTACAAGCTCCACTACTAGTCCATACAAGAAGCCCAGCCCACAAGCAAATAAAAAAAAAAAATGTATAACGCTTATGTACCCTAAGCGAAGGCTGTTATTGGTTTCTTTGTCGAATCACATCCTCTCTATTCCTAACACTATTCAATCTAGAACCCATCCTAAGCGCTATTCTCCCTGACCAGCAAAACATCTCTCCTTAACTCCCCGGAAGAAACCGATATCGAGATCCCAGAGACTACAGATCCCTCAAGGAGGACGCAAGAGAATCCAACACAGAATGATCCGAGCAACGCAGTCAGTGGCTAGTCCTAATATCCGGGTCAAACAAAAAAACGAACATGGAAAGAGAAGAGCCCATGATCTTGCCGCTCCAAGGACCACTGCCTTTCGCCGGTGTAAAGGGTGACCACGTCATGCTTGGTGGAGTGCAAGTCTCCTGCTTTGTGATTGCTCTGTTTCTGGCCGCAAAAGTCCAAACGCGGAGATGCCCTTTCTCGAGCGGGCGCAGTAGTGTTCGGCCTGCCATAGGTCGATCAGATTTCGAGTACGCGGCTAGATGCTCGAAACGGGAGACATCACTGCTCTGGACACGTATTTATCGCTCATCTCTCAAGATAAAATATCATACGGTTGTCCCAGCAGCAGTTATTCCGCAGGATCCATTTACCATCACTGCTTACTGATGGTATATTTGGCCCACTCCAGAGACAAGTTACCTGATGAAAATATTGGACCTTCTGTTGAAAACATCTTTGTGTATAACCACTTTCCAAAGACCACCTTGTTCAACCCCCTCGGAAACCACAAATCAATAATCTACAGACCGGGTGGCATTAACCATCCCCTTTGATGAAGCTACTCAAGATGTTTGTTCTCATACAACGACTCCGGACTTCCGCCCCCTCGTACAAGAGGTCCTGGAGCTCACTCTGGAACGTAGGGGTACCCTATTTTTTCAGGTCTATCGGCCCGCAGCCTATAGGATGGGTGGATCATGCCACCTAGTCTTCTTCTAGCCAGAAAGAAACTCAACCCATTATTTCTCACCACTGCGAGAATCTGGAGAGACCTGTGCAGAATATTTTATTCTTTCTGAGATCTCGTCCGAGTGCTTTCAACACATACAGCCATTCTACTAGAGACAAACTGGATCTGGGAGGATTCGCCCACCGAGTACAGTGGAGCACCGTCTTTATTTGTAATCCGTAGACTATAATCACAACCTAAAACCTCAGTTAAGTTGAGAGCCATGGACTGGTGTTGGACACTCGTAATTAGTATACAGTTGGCACCGTCAAGGTACAGTTAGGCTCCCTTGCTCTCCCCCACAAATTTGTACAACCAGCAGTTTCAGTACATTTAACGGAGCTTGTACCTTCAAGAAATTCTCTGAGACGCATTTGGGATTGGGTGCAAGCGAAATCATTAGGATCAATGCCTGGGGAGACAAGAAAGGGTGTTGGACTTTGTAAGCCAGTCTTCTCTCACATGCGCATCTGTGACGGACTTGAGGGGCAGGACGTCAATTTGGTACTTGGTGTTCTGCCTACTCAGTTTATTGTTCAGGATGAGAACAATAAATAACTTCACCGAATGATCCCGAGTCAGGCCTATACCTGCTGAAGAGGCTAAGAGATTTGGAGTGCAGAGGGCACGTCTGAAACATTCTTTAACTCTGAGGGACATCAGCCATGCTTCTTTGGTGTAGTCCTCCTGGGGAAACGCATCCAGCTACGGAGGAGAAACCTTGACAAACTGATAGAAGCCATCCTCTGTGTCCGGTGGGGATCCTCTGAGCACAGTGCAGGTGTATCTGAAGAGGACACTTGTAAGTTGAACTATTCGAGATAGCTTCCAATCCATGCATGGAACTTTGTTTGCACTGGTAGCACCTTCCGTGCCGGACCGGCTTCCATTCCCACCGATCATGCTTTCAAGCCAACAGCCCACCGGAGTAAGCTGTGCTCACCACCTCGCCAATCCTCGCAGGTCCATCCACAGACTGCAATACCAAACTCCGATCATGGCTTGTCTAACTTTTTTTTTATATAGTTCTGCTTCATTGTTCACAACCTTTCCTTTTTTCTTTCTGCTGGTCATAATTTTTGTCTGTGGTTAGTGAATCTGCTAATATTAAGGGGTTCTGTCATGTTTGTACTGTACTCTCTATAGCTCTCCTGCTACGGTAAATTGGGATTTCCCAATGTGGAGAACGATAGATTACCTCACGTATGATAACTCTATACCTACAACTGTGGGAAATATAGGCGAGGCTATGCAATTATGGCTAATTAACCCCTGCAGTTTGTGGTGGCTCAGGGCTGTCACTGACCCTTCAGTGACAATCGTATGTAATTTATGCACTCGCCCTCAGATCCTCTCCCCCATTGCGCTAAGGGTCCTGTAGCACAAACGCAGAATGACTGTCAACAGCTACGCAACAGGGACAGTTTTCAATAATTTAAAATACGAGGCTGAGGCGCTGGTGTTGACATAGTTTTAAATAGCGCACAGGGTCACATAACTTGTATACTCTATATTTCTGCAAATCACGGCAATATACAGTTATAAGCAAATAGTCTAGGAATTTCTTAGTAGGACACAACTACCACCATCAGTAACTGACGTAAATCTGTTTAAGATGGCTTTATTATGCTAAATAAATAGAAACTGGGTCATATAGACATTGCTCCTAATACTTTTAGTTATAATTTGCGATATAGGACATCTGTACTTTAAATAATTTATATTTCCATTGTCATGTGGTGTTCGTTGCCACCCTGGCATAAATAAACTGGTCATCATGTTAATGGTATATTAGATCTGGTTTGTCGCCAGGCAGTTATGCCATCATAGTTTTTGGGTAACCATGCATTGAAACAAGGAAAATCTTTTGTCAATGGACTTTAGACATGATCCTTATGGGCAAGATAATTTTCAATGTTAATATAAAAAATAAAATGTTACAACTTTAAGTTTTCCTTTTCCCACTGCGAAAAATCAGAGAAAGGGCAATCATAGAATATTTTTTTAGTACCATACATATTATTAATACAAGACCAAATATAGTAGAATATTGCAACAACTCTAATTCACATTTTTTACAGGGCAGTTTAACATCACCCAAGGCACAGGGTAGACAGCCTTGGCAGAAAACTGAGGTAGTTTTCAAGAAACAAGCTAAAACTGACCTCCCTACTTAGCGTACATTGCTTGCTGGTTCCCTAATTAGCTCCAGAAATAAAAAAAGCCACAGGAGCATAAGGCAAGGAAGTAAGTGTACTTGTCCTTTTCATTAAGCACTGAATGCGAAAATTAAAGGGGTTTACCCACAAAGTGCAAATTAGGCCCCATCTAATACTGAATGATAGGAGAGGGGGGGCAAAGGTAGGCAAATCATACTAGGGGGACACTGGGAGAGGGTCTTGACTATCATTGCAACTGGAACAATGATTTCTCATTGCCCCTTCTAGTCGGCGGCTCCTACAACTAATGTTAAGGAGGTATTCCAGATCAGCATAATTCATATACCAATGGGCACTCAAGATAGAAGCTAATGTGTCATTAGTTGTTATTTAAAATTTTGCTCCCGCGTTATCAGAAAATGCTGGTGACATACCTGTGATGGAGAATAAAATTCTACTGGCTCTTTTAAATCAGTCCGTTAATTTCCCCCGCCGTCCGTCCAGAAAAGAAGATGGCCCTGTCACATGTCCACAATCCACATGTCCTTTTACCTGTCTGGCAGGTCAGGTGATCACCAACTAGTTTGGCTGTAGTGGTTGGTTGCATGCATCCAGTATATCAGTGTTTGGGGTGATGGGCAGTTACAACATCATTACTATGGTAGACAAGCAAGTAAAAACCTGTACATTAGCACTGTTTTAGCGAGAGCGTAGTGGTAGTAGGAGTTACTCTGAGAACTATAGATCAGGGCTTGTAGTTTTCAGTGGCGGCCATCTATGATCACGCCCAAGGAACGACGTCTTTCCCTTTCCTCCAATTTTCTTAAGTAAAGGCACCAGAGAGCTTCAACCAGAGGTAATAGGGAGCAAAGGGGTCCGTCTTTAACTGGGGTCACCTGTAAAGTCGGTGTCCTTAAGTAGGGACCCCCTGTATATTGTTTTTTTCTTGTGCTACGACCTAAGTCCCATTAATTTGATGCTGCCATTCCAGGAAATTATGATCATAAATCTATATACAGTTTATTAGCATTGAACTGCACATTTTAGTTGTTATATTTCTAGGACACTTACCCTTGTTAGATAAATATGAACTTTATTTATTGTAATTTACTAATTTTGTTTTACAAAATTAGTTGTGGTTATCAGGAAGATCAAAGCAAGTGTTAGCAAAAGAAGCTTCATTGTCAATCTTAAGAATGTTCTGGTGATTTCTAGTAAAAAAATATCTATTTTGTTATAATTAGTATGTTAAGTATTAGATCACACATCAAATTCATTGATGTAATGGAATTTTACTGAAGAATATTTTACTCCTCTACATAGGACAGAAAGAGAATCAAACTAAAGTTTACTTTTTCTGCTGTGTGTTTTTAAAAAAGTACCATTAGAAACTTACTTACATTTAAAACAATTATTCTATTACCATGAAAATTCATAAATGTTTTGTGGCAAAAAGGTTTTCCTATCATAGGATAAAGTATAAGGGTAGGATCTGTACATATTATTTGATATTTGTGTTTTGGATTAAAATAAAACAAAATTTTGATCATTTAATGTTAACTTTACCATGGAATAACTAGAGCAAGTGCAATAATCTTTTTTGTATATGTTATGTATAGCTCACTTGTCTGTGTAGACTGGGACATGTCAGCAGGAAGTCATTGGTTTACTGACCACTCTAGACTGCTGCAGGCCTTCTTAAAGGGAACCTGCATCAAGAACAGGCACAATAAACCTTACTCCCTCTCTCCACTCTGCCTTTGCTGAAAAGAGAAATGCCAAAGTTCCAGCTTAAATCTACCTCCTCGTGCTGGTAAAATCATTTGTTATCTGCCTTTGGTCTATGTTGACCAAGTACTAATCGCCAGTTGGCCCTACCAACCATTATTGGACCGCCCTCTGTGGTGGGTGAATGGTGAGAGAATCTGCAGTTTCCTTCCACTCACTGCTAAATAAACCATGCAGTGAGAGGAATAGCGTTTTAGTAAGGACAGGAGAGGACTTCCTGTCTGTCAGGCCAAGATTTAAAGAGACACTGGGCTGTCAGTCAGAAGATGAGGTTGTGCTGATGGAGAAGAGAACTTGACTCTTTCTTCATGAGTTTATTTATCTCTACTGATTTTGGATGTGAGGAAATAGCTGTAATTAACTACAGTGCCTCAGTAGAAAAAATTTAGGTCATATGGGGAGGACATTTAATCTGGTGCAGAATAGACTGGCAAGTCCAATTTGCACCTCCTATTAGTTGATCTATTTTGCTGCACCACATATTGACTTTTCTGTATCGCAGCTAATTTCTGTCTGATCACATCCCTAGTTCTGAGACACACCCCCTTTTTTTCAGATGATTGGAAAACACTGCCTAAAATAGCCCAAAACCTTCATACATGTGTTCACATTATTTCCAGTGCAAATCTCTCCACTGTCTCAGGCTGTGTCAGGTGCTGGGGGAAAGGCGGGGTGCAGGCTGCCCTAAGATGTCCGAGCAGAGCTTCCATGCCCCTATAAAGAGGGCAACAGCATGAGGGACCGCAGCTCGGACACTAGGAGCACCATACGTTGTAGGTATATTATTTTATGTAGCTCCTTCCTGGCCCACCTCGCTATTTTTGACACTACTGTCAGACAGCCCCTTTATTATTGCTGAATTGTTGGTCTTTTGGATTACTTATCGATTTTGACTCCATGTACAGTATCAGTTGTGGCACCAGCTGTTACATTCATGTAAATGGGTGGAGGGTTGGGTGTGGTTTTCTTATTTGTGTTGTAAGAAGTATAAACAATTGTTGATTGTAGACATTTGACACTTTATTCTTAATAGTGTTTTTTTCATAAGGAATTATCAGAAGTTGGAAACAATGAGAGAACCTGTTTTGTTCTCATATCCTGTTGACAGTGTCTAGTCAAAGAATAAACTTTGCCAACCAAACTCGATACAGCTTTCATAGGTCAAATCACATTTCTTCTTCCTGGAGAGAGAACACTTAATCATTTTATAAGGAACTACCATAAGCTGTAAATGATGACAATGTGATACAGTGCCCCACCTATTAGTCCAGAGGTTTAAGGAAGCTGACCTGTCAAATAGGAGCATTGTCCTTGTGCATGTGCAGGAAATAGATAACACTTCACTCCCTAGAACAAGACATTCAGCTATTTATGGACTTAGTCTTTGGAAACCTCAATAATTATAGTACAGGGGTATTTGACATTCACTATTTTAGGCTCATTTTCCATTGAGTCTGAAATATGTATTGTACGTCAAGGAAGGGGAAAGCTTGATATCTCTGGAGAACATTAATTTTTTGGGATGAAATGATTTTTGTTATCTAGGTGTATTAACATTATATCGTCATTGTGTAACAACATGTAATGATTATTTATTGGTCAGTATAGATTTTTTTGACATGTATATACAATGATACCATTGCAACAAACAAAATCATTCTATAATCTTTCCTCAGTAGTACAGGTAAAGTGACAACAGTACAGTCCCCTACTTAAGGGTTATCCGGGTTTTAAAAATTACTTATGGCAGTGCTGGGGAGGGCTATTTAAACCATATAAACTTGTACTTACCTCCCTCCGGCGCTGCCGACTCCCGCGCCGCGGTCCCATTCGATCCGTGCCCCTGTTTGTTTACAGGGGCACGGAAGCCGCGCACAGGGAGCTTCCGTTCCGCGATGTGGCCGGCTCCCTCCCATCCATCCCTATCTCTCAGCGTTGTTAAGCACTGGGAGATGGGTCGGATGGGACTACGCGCCTTGTAATGAGGCCGGCGCACAGAGAAGACCAGCCGCGGCGCGGGACAATCGGCAGCACCTGACGAGGTAAGTAGATGTTTATTATGTTTTAAATGTTTAAGGCATTTTTAAACCCGGATCCCCCTTTAGAGGCACCTACAGACGACTTACGACGACTCCTTGTTAAAGATGGACCCCTTTGTCCACTGTGATCTCTGGTGAAGTTCTCTGGATGCTATCTTTACTTTAGTCCCAGGCTGCAATGATCAGCTGTAAGGTGTCTGTAATGAAGCTTTATGGATAATCATTGGTCCCATTGCAGCAAAAATTTTAAATAACAATTGTCACTAGGCAAAATAAATTTTTGTCCGGATTTACAATTATAAAATATACATTTCAGTTTACATACAAATTCAACTTAAAACAAAGAACCTATCTTGTTGTAACCCAGGGCCGGCCTATACTTAAAATTGATATTGGCCTGTTTATGTGTTGCTAACCTGGACAGGAGTTTAGCAATTGGTTCTGTCATCTGGTAGCTATCAGTTTCAGAGAAACTGTACTGTTCTGTAGTGTACTATGTTGTTACTTACAAAACAGAAAAGTTTTAATGTTATTAATATAAATTAATAATATTCAGCAATAGTCTTATCACACTTCCCAATGTGATGCTTTCAATGATTGCTCTTTACAAACCAGAGAAAATATATAGAACATGGAATCAGTAATTGGAAATAAAGCCTTCACATTTTTTGTTAAAATGACACCATCACAGCAGCCTGTGCTTTTCCTCACTGAAGAGACAAAGCAGTGTATGCAAGTCACATAATTACCTAAATACCAAGAAAATAGGAGAAACGTTAAAGCAACAAAAAAAAAGATCTTTTCTGTAAAATGAGTCTCTGGAGAACCTTTATCAGGACTTGTACACAATTTTCTGGTGTACATTCCCTGAATAATTGCAGTGCTTGTGGACCACCAGGCATTTCTATTATTTTCCCCTTTAGGCCCCCTCTATACAAAGAGACCATTGGGCGACGTGAAGGGGGCCGCCTGTACAGAAGAATATGCCTATTCAAGGCGTTCCGAACTGAGCCTCCAAACTTACAGGCACTGAACTTTGCCAGCAATAACTCAATTTTACATATTTTTCAAGATTAGGTCCTTTTTCTTATTTTTGATATTTCAAGACATAACTCTTTTATTTTCTACATGAAGGACATCTTATCTATGTACAAATTGGATTTCCTAGTGGCACCATTGAATATCCCATGCAATGTCTGAGAAGCTGAAAAAGTTTCAAATACACAGCAAATGACTAAAATGTTGCCGTGTCATCTTCTGGGCTCTTTTGGCTTTCAATGTGTGGTCCAGTAACAACCTTCGCTTTAAATCATTGGGGCAGTATGACCACAGCGATCCAAACGTTATACACTTTTTGTTCTTCTTAATACTTGTAAAAAAAAATTGAAGACTTTGCAAAATTTAATTCTCTGCGTGTCTTAATTGAACCCATAACTTCTTCATACATCCGCCTACATTTTGGGTATGATGTTATTTTTTTTTGCAGGACAGCTGATATTTAACATAACTGATAACATTTAGGAAAATAAACAACCTTTAAATACTTTTTAATCAATGATATTCCAAGATTCCTTTTTCATTCACCTCTTTGAAGACTGCAGTGTTCTAGGATCCGTGTAGTCTCTTTACATTCCACCAAGCACAGTGCTTGAATTGAAACGAGCTGTATTATTTATAATAATAATTCGCTTTATTTATATAACGCACACGATTACGCAGCGCTACACAACATTGCCAAATTGTCCCTGTCCCGATGGGGCTCCAATCTTAGTAACCATCATGTGTTTTTAAGTGTGGGAGGAAACTTGAGGAAACCCACGTAAACACGAGAGAACTACTCTTTGCAGATGTTGATCCTGGACTTGAACCTAGTGCTACCAAGCTGTATGTTCCACTAGCCACCGCATGATGATAACCATTCGTACCATTTTGCAGGAAGTAATATACTGTTGCTAGGAAAAAAAATGGAGGACCAAAGTAAACCCCCAAACACTAAATGGAACTGAAAGGTAAACAGGCCATGTGACTAATGAATGTGACAGTGAAAGCAGTCACATCCGGACTACTCAGACTTCTTATGGCCCAAGTCCACCATTCTAACAGGAAGCCTAATGGTGGGCAGACTTTAGCATGGAATTTTGGACCTGAAAGAGCAGAATGCCACCTATAATTTGCCACGTGCCACTTCTATCTGTGTCTGATCATTAAGGTAACATTCTGATGTGTATGACTATATATGTCATAGGGGTCACAAGGTAAACTGTAATGTACATGCTGGAATTGGGGAGACCCACAAAATTTTGCCTGTATAGGTGTCCCAAATTTCTTGTGTAGCCATGTTTCACATGTGTGCTATTTGTAGGACTTCTAGCTGTTTCATAGTGAGGACCCATCATAGTTGAAAAATGTAAGGCCTAGTTAATAATTTCTCAAAGACCTTTTAACATTGCCAAACCCAGTAAATTAAAAGTGGACTTTTAGAACTTAAAACAGTATTACTCAGCCAAATATGTAGGCAAAACATTTCAAGATCTTGTGGCCTGTGTGATAGATGATTATCCTGAGAATGTAAAATAATCTTGTAATAATAGTCTCCATAGCCTCAGTTGTAATATGGTGTAGAATGGGTAAAGTATAATTAGCAAAAGTGAAATGGTTTGTTCATATTAGGGCAAGCACCAAAGCCAGTAAAGAACTGCATACATTGGATATAAAGAATATTTTTTATTTTAAATAATGGATTTAGTAGAGGTGTTTAAAGCAAACTCTTGGAGGACTTCTGGTACCATTCTTTATTCATGGATGTGTTTTTAGGCAAGAATTTGAGAGAGCCGATTCCATTGGCTGAGAGGCACCCCCACACATGGATGGTTTGCAGGATGCTGTACAGTTGGCATGAGACAAGACTGGTGGTATCACTCACAAAGAAGTGGCTTCTTTGCTGCCCTCCTTGCACCAGGCCTTGCTCCAAGTAGTCCCCGCCTCACAGTGCGTGCGTGCACTTACACTCACCTGCTGCCTGCCTGCCTGACAAGCCCGGCACTGCTGGTAGCCTGATCCCGAAGCTAACACTTTTAAGGACGGTCCTGATTCTCGCTGGTCCTTCTTGAGCGCCCTGGAGCCTTTTTGGCAACAATGGAATTTCTCCTTCATTCCTTGATGATGCGATAGATTTTTGACGGAGGTGGCTGTGATACCTTCCCTGTTAGGCCAGTTTTGGCAGTGCAATGATGACTGCACATGTTTGTATAGAGATAACCATGTTAACAAAAGAGAAACAACGATGCCAAGCACCAGCTTCCTTTTAAAGTGTCCAGTGGTGTGATTCTTACTTAATCATGATAGATTGATCTCCACCCTGTCCTCATCAACACCCACAGCTGTGTTAATGGAGCATCACTGAAACTATGTTTACAATTGGTTGTGAAAGGCTCTCTTCCAGCTGTGTTAAAATATTTTTTTTTCAACTTTACAGTTACACTGTCAGTTATCCAATTGATATAAACCTTTTTCTTTTGTATATTTTGGAAACCATTGTTTCTTCCAATTCCTATAAATACCTATTTACACCAGAGCATCTGCTTACATAAGGGGATAAAAAAAACTGGATACATTTGTCATGCAAAAAATATAAAATGTTACACCCCAAGTTTATGAATAGGCCTTGCACTCTTTTTCAATCAAATGTTTTGGAAACAGTCCATATGTATGTATTCAGCCCAAACACCACATTCCCAATGTAGGCCACAAAAGTGACCTACTGTACATACATAGTTCCAATGTGCTCTATATCTATAGGACATTACAGTTCATCATAACTTCTTCTTACAATTTTTTTAGAAATGCATTTCCTGAATATTACTGATAATGCAGAAATAGTCTTTTGCATTTAGTATAGTATGAAATAGTAAAAGTAATTTCACACTTCTGAAATGTGGGGAGATTTTAGACTGGAAGTTGTAGCGGACCGGGCTACAACGTAACACTTTTAGGCTTTAATTTTCTGAATGATTTTAAGATCTGCTGTGTCCCAATAAACAACTTGTCCTTGCTTAGCGTGGTCAGTAGTTTGATAGAAGAGTTAGAAAATCATGTGTTACCTCTGAAAAGCTTAAAGGGAACCTACCACCACAAATCTACCTATAAAGTAGATCGGGTGGTAGGTAAGGGCTAATCTCACGTCCCCAGCACTTTTTAGTAATTTTATATTAGCCTTGTATGCAAATTTTTTCATGCCGCTACTGCGGCGTGGAATAGCCGCTCTGAGGTTACATAGTGCGGCTACTCCACGCCCCGGTAGCCTCTTTTCCCTCCTACTCACCATCTTCGGCACACAGCTTCTTGTAGCTGCGCGCCTTGTCCGACGATCTGCCGCCTGCGCATGTCGCAGAACAGCAGGCCCACGCCTTAGCACCCCGGCTTCGACGTGACCGCGCAGGCACGGGCCTGCTGTTCTGCGCAGCGCAGACGAAGATTCATCGACAGGGCGCGCAGCACAAGGAGCTGCGTGTCGAAGATGGTGAGTAGGAGGGGAAAGAGGCTCCGGCGTGGGTAGCTGCGCCTGTAACCTCAGATCGGCTACTCCACGCCCCAGTACGCATAAAAAATTTGTATACAAGGCTCATAAAGTTACTTAAAAGTGCGGGGATGTGAGGATTACCCTTAAAAGGGCTATCCTCACGTCCCATTGATCCACCTACCACCTGATCGACCTTTATAGGTCGATTTGTGTGGGTAGTTCCCTTTAAAAGATGCTTTCTACTTAAAACTTCTATAAACAATTCTTTGCCAAACTTTATATTTCACTGAATAAACACTCAAAATCAACATATAATACATCAAATACAGTAAGGAATATAATACCTGACAAGGAATAATGGTGCCTAGTACAACTGCATACAGTCCAGCTGATGTAGAGGTTCTTGAATTGAAGGGAGTAAGCTTCCGACACATCCCAAGGGAAACAAAAACTTAGTTTCCTGACTTCTTTTATGGATATGGAGGGCTTCAGTTATTATTCTTTATCATATCAAAACTGGTCACAGTGCTTCCACTTATTATTCTTTATCATATCAAAAAAGGTCCCAGACTTGGGACAGGTTTAAAATAAATGTTATTTTTCATTCATAGCATGCAGCAATAAATACAGATACGAAAAAAAAAATCAGGTTTGGTTCATTACCGCAGCACTGGAAAAGAAGGTTTGTGCATTCCACTCGTGGACTTATAATAATAAAGTAAATCCACACAATAAATGTTTATAGTAAAAATGGTAGTTAGGCCATTGCCATAATAAAAATAATCTTTATGTATATAGTGCCAACAAATTCCATAGCACTTTACATTTTTCTGATATCCCACACTATTTACGATGCTTGTGATTTTGAAATTATTACTTAATATGTCCCTACGTCTTGTCAAATGATGTTAAATCCCAAAAAAAAATCTTACTTAAAACAGAAGATGTTTAACTTGGTTCTTTGTTTTATTATTAGAATCAGTGTTCCCAAATCAAAATCCATCAGAAATGTGTATATCTAAAATATTTTCAGAATTCAGTGTATGTACAGAGATAGCCATCAAAAGATCAGTTGTCCCATACATTATACGACATTTACCATCAGATTACTGATGGTAGATGTGCCCTAACACATAGGCAGCTGGAGATTGCGGGAAAGAAATGGCTGTTGCCGTATAATCGTGGCGAGGCAGAGTTCTCCCTTATGGGTGGCATAGAGATTTTGGGGGTTTTAAATCTCCATATGTTTAGTTTCCATATGGATCTTTGAAAAAACAAATATGCCAGTTTTGAATGTTTCGTTCATAAATAGTTTTATTTGAAAAAAAAAGAGCTGAAGGACCAACAAATATGTAAGAACAACAACACACCCTTCACTGGGGCGTGCGCAACGGAGGGGGCACACAAACCACCCTACTCCTATTGTCGGGAGTACAGGCCATCTCCAGCAACTGGCCCGTGGACAGTGGGGAAGCCCCCCACTGTCGTCTCCAGATGACTGGGTACAAAAACAATCCAGAAGGCTCTGGGACAGATGCATGGGGAGATTTTGGACTAGGGTTTGAACGGGTGCAGAAGCAAACAGAAGCAAGGACTTTGACTGCATGTCCTGTCAGAGGCTCTTTTTCCCAGGACTTGAGTATGTGCGCAGAACTATCAGCCACCATAGATATTTCAAAAGAGTAACCAGTTCTAGATCGTTAGAATATTAAATCATTGGTAGACTTTTGCGGCCATGTGGAAAAGACTGTATCGGACGCCTCTCTTCAACTGTTACGATCAATGCCTGTTCCCACCTAACATCTAAACCTGAGCTCATACTTGGTGTGGCCTCCTGTTAAACCACAGGTCTTTAGGAGACCTGGGGTTCTTAAGCGTGGACACCCTAGCATGTCCCACACTATGGTCAGACCGCAGACCCCAAGGATAACATATTGTATGTCTATGGTGCAAGAGTGGATTACAGGCATGACAAAACCACACCTTTCTAAGAGAACAGTTTGTGGTGTTTAAGGGCACCATAATTATTACCAACTGTCTTAGTATCAAGTTAATGATTTAGTCCAATAGCCACCCCGTTCACTAGCCATGACCATTGGCATTTTGTCACCCTATTGCTGCCTAGCCTCTACAACTCAATCCAAAGTGCACTTATTTTTCATTCACAGCTCTAGGTTGTAGCATGCCGACTAAGTGCCGAGGTATTACATCAGCCAGCTCTTAGCCGTATATCATCCAGTCCGATAGCCGAGCTGTGTGCGGCTTGTACCTAAATACCGATTACCAAGGGTTTCACTCGAGACACCTGCCAATATGCATAGGGTGGGTAGTTGCTGGCTCAAATAGTGCCCTAACTCCTCGTCAGGAACTTTCTGAGCCGGCGCAGCTCAACTCAGACAGCTATTGTTGGGTAAACTTTGTAATTGCAGCTGGGGCCGGGGGGGGGATCTGCCTGGAGAGGACAAGAGTTAGGACAGTTCTTTCATTTGTGTGACCATGCGATGGTGTTAAGGATGTGTTCTTAGTAAATCAAGGAGCTGAAGTTCAGTGGAGAATGCTGCCATCCTCACCAGGGATTAATTCAAAAGACACATTGTGGTTTTGGAGCACATGTCAAGTGAGTCATTCAGGTCCGTTTGAGGGGCGGGTCTTATGCAGTGGATTCCAGAAGCAGAGAAGGAGCAGTGGCAACCTGCCTGTGCTTAAGACAAAAGTGTCACACTACCAGGGAGACATAGTTGATCTCAGTCCATCTGACCTGCATCTTTGGCAGTCAGGAGACTAAGCCCCGAGCCGAGGTCCAATGTCAGGACTTGGCTCGCATGCTACCCGCAGCAACGTAAGTCACTGCACAGCTGTGAGCAAATCCTTCCGCATCACAGCTATATCCGTGAACTAGTTGTTCCACCGTCTGAATCCTGATGTTGATGTTCCGATGCTGTTCCAGTTTCAATAAGAAGCCGGTGAATTGATGTGCCTCTGGTTGGGATGGCTCTGGATCAACTGTTTTTAAACCACAGTGTGATCGGCTGTTTCAAACAAAATCAGCCATCAGCCTCCAGTACCCATGGGATTTCTATCTGCACCTCATGGTGTTGCCCCACGGAGAATCCTCTTTCATCCAGCGCTTTCTCCATCTTTTCTTGCCACACCATCCTGCGTAGGAGACCTGCCATCTGTAGGCCCGACCTCCCGGTCTCAATACATAGCATCCATGACCATAATGGCCCAAGGAGCCACATAAACCCTTTCGAGATCGGAAGGAAAAAGGGGGGGGGCCAACGCCAGCGTGTCGATAACCACCGAAGAAAGAACTCAGCCAGTGGGGAATGTTGCACGATCCCTGCTACTGTGCCTTAACTACTGGTCCTGACTGTGTGGGGCATCATAAGTCAGTACTGCACAAAGGACCGGCTTAGTAAACAAACCATAGACCCGGCAGGTGACCGGCGGCACTGCAGGAGAACGGGGGCACAAGCGGTGATGGCGTATAGGGAGTAATCGGATTATTGTTTTTAGCTATTCCCCCGTCATAAGTTCATTATTTTTTTTATCCCCAGACAGCGTGCCTTAATACCAAAGAGGTAGAAATAACTGGAGACTCAAAGAAGAAGCCACATCAGTTGCAACTTATGCTGTAACTAATACATCCATGATTCCTAGTACTAATTTTTATAATTATGGTTCGATTCTAGCCACATCACACTTCGCAAACAAAAAGTGCACCATTGGGAGAAGACGACTCTGTACTTTAAACATCTTAATTACACTTTACAATGGCCTACTGCAATCATGAAAATAATACAGATCAAACTGAACGTTAACATAAAGAAGGTATGGTGCAATTAATTTATAATGTCTTAATGGTACGAATATAAGACTTGGAAACCATGGCCAACTTTTTAATTTTCAGCGGTCTCGTTTTTAAGGTAATGCAGTTTGTCTGAGCCCCTAAAACCTTCTCCAAGTGGTACCCTCAATACTTTTAACCAAGGCCACACAGATACCTACCCGTCCAGTCAGTGTAAATATAGATCATTTTTTCCTATACAAAAGAATAATTATTCTTCCATTTTGGTTTACCATGTGCTTATGCTATTATTGTTGCCAAAACAACCAAATCAGAGCGCCAACAATTCTGGAGTTCCCATGGCACTTATGAGTGTCTCCCTAGAAAAGATAAGGGAAGTTACCACTAAAAACTGATCTCTCTCATAATCACAACTACACACTATTGAATATCGCAAGTAAAGTGTTTGCTGTTAGCTCTCACCTATTTTCCAATTAGAGCGCAGCTACACCGGGTCCCTGTTAGGGTACTGGGATGTTTTTTCACATCTGTGTGAAGTGTGTTAAAGCGTCAAAAAGAAGATTTTACACATCTGTGGTTTTTTCTCAGTTAGTTCATTTAGTAGTTCTTAGGCTCCGTTGTGACTTCACTTCCTGGTACAGTGACTTGTGGTTCCCGACCGGTTGTGTCTGCGATCTGGTGGCCTCTGGGTATACCTCATTCTGCGCT
Source organism: Engystomops pustulosus (assembly GCA_019512145.1). Lineage (NCBI taxonomy): Eukaryota > Metazoa > Chordata > Amphibia > Anura > Leptodactylidae > Engystomops > Engystomops pustulosus. The sequence goes on along the minus strand of CM033643.1, from coordinate 74,657,123 downwards.
ATTAGACTAGCTTTTATTCTGCCTTAGTACTTACTAAGCAAAGGGCTAGGGGCACTGGCTAGTCGAACTCATTTGTGACACTCAGTTGGTGGGTCTGTTTGCTCTCGGGGGTTGACTATTGTAATGTGATTTGGCTATGCCCTATGGCAACTGACGCTTTTTTTACTTTGCTTTTGCTTCAAGTACTAATCAAAAGAGTTGCAACACTGCAGAACACTTCAGAAGGTGCTAATGGCTGAATTCCAGAAACATTATGAGACACTCCTAGAAGGTAACCACAAACGCACGGTCCCATTGACTATCACAGTAGGGTGTTTTCTATTCTCTCCAACTTTAAATATGTTTGTCTGCTAAAGTCTTCTTTTCCAAATATTACATACACAGTTATAGTATAAAGCATAAAGAAAAAATGACTAACTACTGTCTATAGTTCTTCCTCCATTTCTGAACCAACTAGGCCAAACCTCAGGCCCTTGGCTCTTTGAAATAGATGCAGATCCCAAGAGTAGAATAATCTTTAATCTAGAGACATTCTACATAGTTCTGTAAATATGCAATAAATGGTATAAAATAGGAAAATACCCATACAGACATGGGGTTAATTTACTAAGGGCCCGAGTCGCGTTTTCCGACGTGTTAAACCCCGATATATGGTTCCGATTGGCAGGAGAATGCATCCGATTGTACCTGATTTCCACCGGATTTGGGCACACCCACGCATTGGATTGTGGCGCATCAGCTCCGGCTTCCGCGCGCGAACGGAAATCGGGGGGATGCCTATACGAAAACCCGACGGATTCTAAAAACCGCCGCGCATGTTTAAGAAACCGGCAAAAGTGTTCGCTTGGACCGCGCTTACGCTCACCTTTTCGGAGGTGGTGCATTCGTCGCTTTGAGCTGATTTCAGCGCTGCAGAGCTCCAACCTGTTGGACGGCGGAGGTGCCTGCTTCATCATAAATCCCGTCTGGACCCGAATCGCTGTTCAGAGAACGCACCGCTGGAGTCGCAATGGCCGGTAAGTGGAAAATCTTGTCCCCAATGTGCTCTTCTTTCAAAGCCGTGGGTTCGTCAATGTTTGAAATTTGGGCTGTATATAACACCCATGTAAATATATTTTACCGCGCCACAAACCAAAAGAAACAACAACTTACCAAGGCTCACTCAGGCTAAGATCTAATGTTAATAGGAATAACATTTTTTATAAAAATCCCATGATTGGGAGATATCTATGGACTGCCCGCAATGGACGTGGTCTGGGTCTCACGTCATCAGGGCACATCCCTATCCGGTTAGCTGGGTTAGATAAGAGGTGCTGCACAGGAACTTAGCCTTTGTAGGCTACTTGGCAGAACACAAAGAATAGAGAGTTTGGGAGTAGTGCACTTTACCCTAGGGATTTATTAGCCATGCTCCTGCTCCTGGTAGTAGCACTTTGAATGATATGTGAGATGTACCCCCTGGGATTCGTATTTACTTTCATTTGATAACCATCTATCAATAGATAGGCTATATGAATAATAGATAGATACGATCGAGGAGATTGATTGATATTATGCAAGATAGATAGATAGCTAATAGATACTATAGCCATTAGAATAGATAGATATCATAATAGAAGATAATAGATAGATAGATAGATAGATAATAGAGTAGATAAAGTAAGATAATCAGTATATATCAGCAGTTTCATTTGCTGTACGAATACAAAATGCTATCTGATACCAGAACACTGTTTGTGGCTTTCTTTATGCACATTCTTCCCTCCTGGTTGTACAGTTGTAGCAGAAAAATTGCCGGTTGCATTTCCAGAAATTGCTATTGATCAGGACCGTCCGATTTACAAGACCCAATCAATATTTGTTTCCCCAAGCCATATATCTCATTTGGATCTACCTCTTTTCTTTACCTCAGCTCATACACATGTGCTTTCTATTGCTGCTGAGGACGTGTCCAATTGAATGGATGATTTCATCCTATCCTCGAGAACGTCACCGCTAAAAAACATCTGTACATAAAACGTCTGCAAGACAAGCACATCCAAACCATTAGTATTAAGCATCTCTGACACCACATCAATTCGTGGTCACCCCGCCTTGACATGATATTATCATCGGGGATAAAGGAAATATTGTATCATTGATTATATCTTGAACAAAAGATCTGTTCATTTTTGTATTGAGATTGTGTGCTCTACGTAATCAGATACAACAAGAGTTTTACTAACCTTTGCAGACGAGTTTTCATTATTTTTTTTGTATCCTAGGACAATGGACATTTATCTGAATAATAAAGGTGTTTCCAAAGTTTTTTCAAAGAAATGTTTGGTGCCTTCTATTTGTGTGCTGAGAGGGTATCTTCAACAATATATTTTGCTAAATTTTTGTTGGTAACTCCAGTACTTGTGGATCAGAGCCATAAACATACAGCATGAGAAAAGCACATTTGACTATTTTTGCTACGGTATGAGAGTATGGAGAGGAGGGGGAAGGGAGGAGGAAAGAGAGGGGAGAAGGGGGGGGGAAAAGGGAGAGGGAAAAGAAGAGTTGGGGGGGGGGAAAGTATGATACTGCTACCGGGGCATTTGCTGAATCCTCTCTTTCCATGACATTCATCAACTGAACCATTTTTAACAAGGGTAATTTACCAAATGTGGAGAGATTAGATATGGGTTGTCCAGTTAAAAAATTCTGTTCAATTGGCAGGAATTGCTCATAAGAAACAGCAAACCAGCTTAAATAACCCTTTACTTCCCGCCTCGATTTCCCTTCGTCCAGAAAAGAAGCCGCCTTCCACTGTCCGTCTGTAGTTACCCTTTCAGGGTCAGGGACGGTGGACCCCCTGGACCACCACTAGCCGACAACCCTGGTACCACTAGCCGACAGCCTAGTGGCACCCTAGTCTTCACCAGAGCCCGCCGCAAGCGTCGGTCTTGCTGCGGCAGGTGCCACAGGTCAGTTGTCCACATGGTGACTAGCCCGCATGGCATCGCAGGTAGTAGTAAGGGACGTTATCCTGCTCAACGTCAACAACATGCACAGAGTCGGGCAGAGCTGCAGAAGATGCAGAGGTCAGATGTCAGTGGTCCAAGTCACAACTAGTGGTAACGTAGAGGCAGTGAACGGGAAGAAGGAATGACACATAAACTCAACAGGAAGCTTTACTAGGCAATGAGCACAAGATCGGCAGTAATCCTGGACAGAAAACCCGGGAGTGCAAGCGCCACTCAGCGGGTGCGCGGCCCTTTAATCCTGAGTGCCAGCGTGTGCCCTTGGGTTCAGGGGAAGAGAATGGTTCAGTGCTTTGGCAGCGCATGAGAAGGGTATAAGTGGGCCCGTGATCCGAGACATGATCGCATGAGATACCCTTTATTTAGAGGGGACAAGTGGGTGTCAAAGTCATAGCTTGTTACATAACTTTACCATAAACACTCAAAGCCTATATAATTTATGGTAAGGGGCATAATTAATAATTTTGTTTTTGGCGTTGAGATACAGGTGAGACCTTTTTGTTTTATTACAGACCCCGAATAGGAGTCTTGTTCATATGCTGTGAATCCAAAGGAAGGGCCCCATGAATTGGTTCGCTGTTACCTATTACAATATACCAGTTAAATAATCGCCCCCCCATGTAATGTGGGGAATAAAACAGGATTTTGCTTTATGCCCTGGGAACTTCACATCTGCCTTCATTTTAACCGTAAATATAAGTGCCAATATGTTCAAACTTCAATGAGAAAACAAGTAGTTTAATAGTACAGCGGTCCCCTATTAAGAACACACTCGACTTACATACACCCATAGTTACACGGAACCTCTGGATATTGGTAATTTATTGTACTTTTAGGTCCTAGGCTACAATACACAGCTTGAACATTATCAAAAGTGTCTGTAATGAGAGATTTAGTGTTAATATTGATTCTTATATCACCCAACCATTTTTAAAATCAAGTTGTCCACAGATGAACCAAAATGTTCTGGCTGGGATTACAAATGATGAATAATACTTTCCGACTTACCTACAATTCAACTAAGAACAAACCTAAGACCCTATCTTGTATGTACCTGGGGACTGCCTTTATCTATTTTTGTTCCAAATGTACAAGATAGATAGACATTTTTGGTAAGATTTATCCTGGATTAAAACAGGGAAATAAGAACGTACCATAAGTTGGAGTTTGGGGAGACAGGCGAACACTAACATAGCAATTAAATTACTAATACTAAATACTACCGCATATCTAACCTAGACAGTACATTGGGTATACTACAGTATGTGCTGCTTGTGGATAGAGTTCCCGTGCTGGCTACCAAGTCACAGTTATCTACAAAAGCTTTAGAACATAGGATGCTAAATGTTGGTCTCAATGGCGTATTTAATGCTATTAAATCCAACCTGTCTCTGCTCTCATTACAGCTTCTGATCTTAATAACCATTGTACTTTCACTGCGATACATTATTTAGCTCCACAACTGCTTACAATACATGACACAATACATGGATAATAGACATTTATTAGAAAGCAATACAATTTACTGAACAAACATGGAATTTAACAAAGATGAATATCAGGATGTAATTAATAGAGATCTCACTTCTTAATTAGACAATATATTGCAAAGGATACGATTCCTTTTCGATATAATTTCCAATTTTCATTCACCTGCCCACAACTGCCTGCCTGGGACAATCGCCTTAATTTTGCTTATATAGGCTTACTGCGGCTGTTTTAATATTATTTAGTCAACTATTTGTCATTAGACTTAGGAATGTTTGCGCAAACAAGTCTTTGTAGTTTTTTTTTCAGCTTTGTTTAATCTTCCAAACAATCCTTAATAATTACTGGTTTAGCTACTTCATAAAGTGCAACCTCCTCGCTCAACATCTACGCAAGAAAGCTAATTCAGGACCTCGCAATTACAGCCTTGTATAGTCTGTTTTTTTTTTGCATATGTGTTAAAAGGGTTGCTGAAGTGTGTTCAGGGTGTCCATTAGAACTTAGAGAACCTATCAGATTCTATATTTTTTATCTGGTACCAGTAGTATTAGGAAGGGGAATTGATCCAAGTCATTGCTCTAATGAATAATGTACTTGTTTCGCACATTAAGTTGCTAGGTAGCAGAACAACACAAACCAGCATGCTGAAATGGTTTTGTATTTGTAAGCATATAATTCCAAATGCTTGGTTAAGTGCTTGTCCACTTCTATGCCTATGTCAAGGCTGTGGTTTGATATTGTCATGGATCCTATCCCCTTTTTCTAATAATTGATCAGTCTGCCAATCCAATAACAAACTATGGAGAGATGTGGTATTGTGTGTTGAAATGTTTTAAAGCTTTCCACTTCAAAATAAGCTCAGTAAAAGTACTTCTGGTGCAACTTTTAAAAAGAGGATAATCGTACTGTCAAAAGGCCATCATTATTAGGTATGTGGCTAAGAACAAGAGACCGGCAGTTAAAATATAGTTGAAGATTTGGATCTTTATCGTAAGACTGATGCACAACTTCTCTAAGTCCTTGATAAAATACTTAAGCAGGGGACACTTACTCATATATCCAGCACCATACTTTGGTATCTTTTTTAATTTGTTATTGGGCCTCCCTTCTCCTCCGTGGCTGTAGCTGCACAGGTTTTTGCACTCAACGGAGCGTGTACCATTTACCCCCACCCCCCCCCCACCCCCAATCCCCAACTCTCTATACCACACGCCATGTGTCTGAATCCATGAGTAATTGTCCCTGGTTTTACATGCTTTGAATTTGTGTCACCTATATATGAGTCCAATGATCAGAAATGATAACAGTGAGGAAACGTCCAGCTGCAAATAGTCGTTTATTTTATTGGGGTGGGAGCTACACTTGGCCCTCTGACTGGCTTACACTGTGGATCCAGAGGCCATGTTGAACTATTGTTTGCCAACGTGGCGATTTGGTCTACTGTGGCGTCAGTGTGATATATTTGCTACTGTTGGTGGTACTCTGGACTATATTTACCACTGTTTTCGGCTGGTCCTACTGTAGCACCATTGCGATTTAGATAACATTCAAAATGTCACAAGCTCTGACCGTCTTGGCAAGAGATGCCGATTTTGATTTTGGGTAGTTTACCAATGTTGGAATCTTCCATATAAGAGCTTGAACACTATTGCTATTCTTCCAAGAACATAGCTAGGGCGCGTACACACAAGAGAGGAATTACTGCTGCGCTGCAGTGTCCTAAGATCCCTATGGAAACTAAATAAAGTGATAATGGATCATTACACAGATCCAGACCAAATTAACATTCATTAATGCATTCAATAAACTCACTCCAGAAATGTAAAGACCTTAATATAAACCTGAAACCTTCCCTGGATTTATCACTGGCGGCTTGTCTGTGTGTATGTCCTGCTTTACACACAACTTGGATTTTTAAATGATATAAGCAACAGTCACCGAAAACTTTTATTTCTTGCATAAATAGCAAAAATAGTTTTAGCTATTTTGCGATATGTCTACGTTTGCGGGCATCAGTGACTATATTTGCTACTGTGGGTATGATGCTTTATGGCTCTGTGTGAGCACTGGTATTATATGAAACCTGTAAGGCATTATTCTTTTAATACTGTTGTGTACTGTACTACATTGGCTCTGTTGTATACTGTGGCCTTTGTTTGCACTGTGGGCACTGTACATTATATTTGCTATTTTAGTGGCATTGTGACTTTATGCTGCCAAATGTCAGATCCTTCATATAGGCAATCTGGAACGGGCTCCCGGGTCTATGGATTGCGAGGCCCACGCCTCCCTACCTACTCGACCTATCCGACATGAGGTCTTAAAAAAAATCTATAATCCCTTCAGCTTCTTCCTGGCCCTGTGCTCCATTTTCCTAACACGGCTAGTGTGTGGCCATGTTGATGTAATAGTTGGGTGTGCGACTGCACATCTCCCGCAAGGTGTACCAAGGAGAAGAACGAAGCCTGAGCTTGGGAAGACACCCGAAGGTGAATATTGATGGGTTGTTTTTTCCATTATAGATATTTCAAGTAATCGGGTGGACTCTGCTGTGACATTCTGTAAAGGGGGACCCTGCTGTAGAACATGTAAGGGGGTTCTGCAGAGGACATTTAACATTTAGGGGTGTTCTGTATTTATGTGATGTCTGGCTTCCGTGTGCTGGTATTTATGAAAATCTTTATTTCTGAGGTTAAATTATATTATGAGCTTGTTCTAGTGCTATTTATGTGCAGACTTAGTTTTGGTGTGCCATTATGTATACGCCTGCTGGTTATTTATTGCTGTATTTAGGTACAGGCTTGGTTTGTAAGTTTTTTTGGAATTAATTCTGGTGCTGTTTTATATATGTCTATAAATGATTGCATGTAGACCAATACTACATAACCGGTACTGTTAGGAAGGTATTTAAAACATATTTTATTTATGGTTCATGAAATTGCTATTAGATCATCGAAAGATACATTTTATATAGTAATATTGATATTAAGTGGATTTAAAATATTGTAAATGTTTAATAAAAATAGGTAAAGGAAGGCAGTCCCCGGTTACTTACCAGATAGGTCCATAGGTGTGTTCTTTCAAGATAATTTGTATGTAGTTCTAGACAACTTGTGACAATTGGGGGGTTTAAAATTTTTTTGGCTGTAGTGGGACCAGGATTATCAAATAAAGCTTCATTACAGACACCTTACAGCTGATCATGTGCAAGCCTGGATTATAGTAACACATCCAGAGAGCTTCACCAGAGGTAATGGGAGCAAAGGGGTCCGTCTTTAACTGGGGGTCACCTGTAGTCGGTTGTCCTTAAGTAGGGACCCCCTGTATATTGTTTTTCTTTGTGCACTAGACCATAAGTCCCATTAATTTGATGCCCATTCCAGAAATTATGATCATAAATCTATATACAGTTATTAGCATTAGAACTGCACTTTTTTAGTTTTTATATTTCTAAGGACACTTACCTTGTATTAAATATGAACTTTATTTATTGTAATTTACTAATTTTGTTTTACAAAATTAGTTGTGTTTCAGGAAGATCAAACAAGTGTTAGCAAAAGAAGCTTCATTGTCAATCTTAGAATGTTCTGTGATTTCTAGTAAAAAAATTTCTATTTGTTTATAATTAGTATGTTAAGTATTAGATCACATCAAATTCATTGATGTAATGGAATTTTACTGAAGAATATTTACTCCTCTACATAGCAGAAAGAGAATCAAACTAAAATTTACTTTTCTGCTGTGTGGTTTTAAAAAAGTACCATTAGAAACTTACTTACATTTAAAACATTATTCTATTACCATGAAAATTCATAAATGTTTTTGTGGCAAAAAAGGTTTTCCTATCATAGGATAAAGTATAATAGGAGTAGGTCTGTACATATTTATTTGATATTTGTGTTTTGGATTAAATATAAAACAAAATTTTGATCATTTAATGTTAACTTACCATGGAATAACTAGACAAGTGCAATAATCTTTTTTTGTATTTTATGTATAGCTCACTTGTCTGTGTAGACTGGGACATGTCAGCAAAGGTCATTGGTTTACTGACCACTCTAGACTGCTGCAGGCCTTCTTAAAGGGAACCGTCATCAAGAACAGGCACAATAAACCTTACTCACTCTCTCCACTCGCCTTTGCTGAAAAGAGAAATGCCAAGTTCCAGAAAATCTACCTCCTCGTGCTGGTAAAATCATTTGTTATCTGCCTTTGTCTATGTTGACCAAGTACTAATCGCCAGTTGGCCCTACCAACCATATTTGGACCCGCCCTCTTGGGTGGGTGAAATGGTGAGAGAATCTGCATTTTCCACTCACTGCTAAATACACCATGCAGTGAGAGGAATAGCGTTTTAGTAGGACAGGAAAGGACTTCCTGTCTGTCAGCCAAGATTTAAAGAGACACTGGGCTGTCAGCAGAAGATGGGGTGTGCTGATGGGAAGAGAACTTGACTCTTTCTTCATGAGTTTATTATCTCTACTGATTTGGATGTGAGGAAATAGCTGTAATTAACATACAGTGCCTCAGTAGGAAAAAAATTTAGGTCATATGGGGAGGACATTTATCGGTGTCAGAATAGACTGGCAAGTCGCAATTTTCACCTCCTATTAGTTGATCTATTTTGCTGCACCACATATTGACTTTTCTGTAGCACAAGCTATTTTCTGTCTGATCACATCCCTAGTTCTGAGAACACACCTTTTTTCAGATGATTGGGAAAACTGCCAAAAATAGCCCAAAACCTTCAATACATGTGTTCACAGTCTTTCCATTGCAAATCTCTCCACTGTCTCAGGCTGTGTCAGGTGCTGGGGAAAGGCGGGGTGAGGCTGCCCGTAAGATGTCCGAGCAGAGCTTCCATGCCCCTATAAAGAGGGCAACAGCATAGAGGGACCCGCAGCTCGACACTAGGAGCACCATACGTTGTAGGTATATTATTTTATGTAGCTCCTTCCTGGCCACCTCGCTATTTTTGACATACTGTCAGACAGCCCCTTTATTATTGCTGAATTGTTGGTCTTTGGGATTACTTACTGGGTTTGACTCCATGTACAGTATCAGTTGTGGACCACGTTACATTCATGTAAATGGGTGGAGGGGTTGGTGTGGTTTTCTTTTATTTGTGTTGGAAGAAGTAATAAACAATTGTTGATTGTAGACATTTGACACTTTATTCTTAAGTGTTTTTTTCATAAAGGAATTATCAGAAGTTGGAAACAGAGAGAACCTTGTTTTTGTTCTCATATCCTGTTGACAGTGTCTAGTCAAAGAATAAACTTTGCCAGAACCAAACTAGATCAGCTTTCATAGGTCAAATCACATTCTTTCCTGAGAGAGAACACTTAATCATTTTATAAGGAACTACCATAAGCTGTAAATGTACAATGTGATACAGTGGCCCACCTATTAGTCCAGAGGTTTAAGAGCTGACCTGTCACATATGAGCATTGTCCTGTGCATGTGCAGGAAATGAGATACACTTCACTCCTATGAACAGAACTTCAGCTATTTATGGACTTAGTCTTTGGAAACCTCAATAAATTATAGTACAGGGGTATTTGACAATTCACTATTTTAGGCTCATTTTCCATTGAGTCTGAAATATGTATTGTACGTCAAGGAAAGGGAAAGCTTGATATCTCTGGAGAACATTAATGTTTTGGGATGAAATGATTTTGTGTATCTATGTGTATTAACATTATATCGTCATTGTGTAAACAACATGTAATGATTATTATATGGTCAGTAGATTTTTTTGACATGTATATACATGATACCATTGCAACAAACAAATCATTCTATAATCTTTCCTCAGTAGTACAGGTAAAGTGACAACAGTACAGGTCCCCTACTTAAGGGGTTATCCGGGTTTTAAAAATTCACTTATTGGCAGTGCTGGGGGGGAGGCTATTTAAACATAATAAACTTGTACTTACCTCCTCCGGCGCTGCCGACGTCCCGCGCCGCGGTCCCTTCGATCCGTGCCCCTGTTTGTTTACAGGGGCACGGAAGCCGCGCACAGGGAGCTTCCGTTCCGCGATGTGGCCGGCTCCTCCCATCCATCCCTATCTCTCAGCGTTGTAAGCACTGGGAGATGGTGTCGGATGGGAGCTTACGCCCTTGTAATGAGGCCGGCGCACAGAGAAGACCAGCCGCGGCGGGACAATCGCAGCACCTGACGAGGGTAATAGATGTTTATGTTTAGAAATGTTTAAGGCATTTTTAAACCCGGATAACCCCTTTAAGGCACCTACAGACGACTTACAGACACTCCTTGTTAAAGATGGACCCCCTTTGTCACTGTGATCTCTGGTGAAGTTCTCTGATGCTTTACTTTAATCCCAGGCTGCAATGATCAGCTGTAAGGTGTCTGTAATGAAGCTTTATGGATAATCTTGGTCCCATTGCAGCAAAATTTTTAAAATACAATTGTCACTAGGCAAAATAAATTTTTGTCCGGATTTTACATTATAAAATATACAGTCGTTACATACAAATTTCAACTTAAAAAAACAAAGAACCTATCTTGTATGTAACCCAGGGCCTGCCTATACTTAAAATTGATATTGGCCTGTTTTGTGTTGCTAACCTGGACAGGACGTTTAGCAATATTGGTTCTGTCATCTGGTAGCAATATCAGTTTCAGAGAACACTGTACTGTTCTTATTGTACTATATGTTGTACTTACAAACAAAAAGTTTTAATGTTATTAATATAAATTAATAATATTCAGCAATAGTCTTATCACACTTCCCAATGTGATGCTTTCAATGAGATTGCTCTTTACAAACCAGAGAAAATATAATAGACCATGGAATCATAATGGGAAATAAAGCCTTCACATTTTTGTTAAAATGACACCATCAGCAGCCTGTGCTTTTCCTCACTGAAGAGACAAGCAGTGTATGCAAGTCACATAATTCCTAAATACCAAGAAATAGAGAAACGTAAGCAAAGCACAAAAAAAAGATCTTTTCTGTAAAATGAGTCTCTGGAGAACATTTATCAGGACTTGTACACAAATTTCTGGTGTACATTCCCTGAAATAATTGCAGTGCTTAGTGGACCACCAGGCATTTCTATTATTTTCCCCTTTAGCCACCCTCTATACAAAGAGACCATTGGGCGACGTAAGGGGCGCCTGTGACAGAAGAATATGCCTATTCCAGAGCGTTCCGGAACTGAGCCTCCAACTTACAGACTGACATGTTGCCAGCAATAACTCAATTTTACATATTTTCAAGCTTAGGTCCTTTTTTCTTATTTTTGATATTTCAAAGACATAACTCTTTTATTTTCTACTATGAGGACATCTTATCTATGGTACAAATTTGGATTTCCTAGTGGCACCATTGAATATCCCATGCAATGTACTGAGAAGCTGAAAAAGTTTCAAATACACAGCAAATGACTAAAATGTTGCCGTGTCATCTCTTGGGCTTCTTTTGGCTTTCAATGTGTGGTCCAGTAAACACCCTTCGCTTTAATCATTGGGGGCTATGACCACAGCGATCCAAACGTTATACACTTTTTGTTCTGTCTTAATACTTGTAAAAAAAAATTGAAGACTTTGCAAAATTTATTCTCTGCGTGTCTAATTGACCCCATAACTTCTTCATACATCCGCCTACAGAGTTGGGTATGATGTTATTTTTTTTGCAGGACAAGCTGATATTTTAACATAACTTGATAACATTTAGGAAAATAAACAACCTTTAAATTACTTTTTAATCAATTGATATTCCAAGATTCCTTTTTTCATTCACCTCTTTGAAGAGACTGCAGTGTTCTGAGGATCGCTGTAGTCTCTTTACATTCCACCAAGCACAGTGCTTGAATTGAAACTGAGCTGTATTATTTAATAATAATAATTCCTTTATTTATATAACGCACACACAGATTACGCAGCGCTACACAGACATTGCCAAATAGTCCCGTTCCCTGTCCCCGATGGGGCTCACAATCTTAGTAACCATCATGTGTTTTTAAGTGTGGAGGAAACTGAGGAAACCCACGTAAACACGAGAGAACATACTCTTTGCAGATGTTGATCCTGGGACTTGAACCTAGTGCTACCAAGCTTGTATGTTAACCACTAAGCCACCGCATGAATGATAACCAGATCGTACCAGTTTTGCAGAGAGTAATATACTGTTGCTAGGATAACAAATGGAGGACCAAGAGTAAACCCCACGCAAACACTAAATGGAACTGAAAGGTAAACAGGCCAGTTGACTATGAATGTGACAGTAGAAAGCAGTCACATCCAGGACTACTCAGACTTCTTAATGGGCCCATCCACCATCTAAACGAGAGCCTAATGGTGGGCAGACTTTAGCATGAATTTTGGACCTGAAAGAGCAAATGCCACCTATAATTTGCCACGTGCCACTTCTATCTGTGTCTGATCATTAAGTAACTTCTATGTGTATGACATATATTGTCATAGGGGTCACAATGGTAAACTGTAATGTACATGCTGGAATTGGGGAGACCCACAAATTTTGCCTGTATGGTCCCAAATTTCTTGTGGTAGCCATGTTTCCATGTGTGCTATTTGTAGGACTTCTAGCTGTTCTCATAGTGAGGACCCATCATAGTTAAAAATGTAAGGCCTAGTTAATAATTTCTCAAAGACCTTTTAACATTGCCAAACTCAGTAAATTAAAGTGGACTTTTAGAACTTAAACAGTATACTCAGCCAAATATGTAGGCAAAACATTGCAAGATCTTGTGGCCTGTGTGATGAGATGAATAATCCTGAAAAGAAAATAATCTTGTAATAAGTCTCCATAGCCTCAGTTTGTAATATGTGGTAGAATGGTAAAGTATATATTATCAAAGTAAATGGTTTGTCATTAGTAGGCAAGCACCAAACCAGTAAAGAACTGCATACATTGGATATAAAGAATTTTTTTATTTTAAATAATGGATTTAGTAGAGGTGTTTAAAGCAAACTGCTTGGAGGCATTCTGGTACCATCTTTATTCTGGATGTGTTTTTAGGCAAGAATTTGAGAGAGCCGATTCCATTGGCTGAGAGGCACCCCACACATGGATGGTTGCAGGATGCTGTACAGTTGGCATGAGACAGACTGGTGGTATCACTCACAAGAAGTGGCTTCTTTGCTGCCCTCCTTGACACCAGGCCTTGCTCCAAGAGTCTCCGCCTCACAGTGCGTGAGATGCAACTACACCTTCCTGCTGCCATGCCTGAGCAAGCCCGCACTGCTGGTAGCCTGATCCCGAAGCTGAACACTTTTAGAGACGGTCCTGATTCTCGCTGGTCCTTCTTGAGCGCCCTGGAGCCTTTTTTGGCAACAATGGAACCTTTCTCCTTCAATTCCTTGATGATGCGATAGATTGTTGACGGAGGTGGCTGTGATACTCTTCCCTGTTAGCCAGTTTTCAGTGCAAGTGATGACTGCACATGTTTGTATAGAGATAACCAGGTTAACAAGAGAAACACCGATGCCAAGCACCAGCTTCCTTTTAAAGTGTCCAGTGTGTGATTCTTACTTAATCTGATAGATTGATCTCCACCCTGTCCTCCATCAACACCCACAGCTGTGTTAATGGAGCAATCACTGAAACTATGTTTACAATTGTTGTGAAAGGCCTCTCTCCAGCTGTGTTTAAATATTTTTTTCAACTTTACAGTTAACCGGTCAGTTTATCCAATTGATATAAACCTTTTTCTTTTGTATATTTTGGAAACCATTTTTCTTCCATTCCTATAAATACCTATTTACACCAGAGCATCTGCTTACATAAGGGGATAAAAAAAAACTGGATACATTTGTCATGCTAAAAATATAAAATGTTACAAACCCAAGTTTATGAATAGGCCTTGCACTCTTTTTCAATCAAATGTTTTGGAAACAGTCCATATGTAGTATTCAGCACAAAACCACATTCCCAATGTAGGCCACAAAGTGACCTACTGTACATACATAGTTCACTGTGCTCTATATCTATAGTACATTACAGTTCATCATAACTTCTTCTTACCAATTTTTTTAGATGCATTTCCTGATATTACTGATAATGCAGAAATAAGTCTTTTGCTTTAGTATTATGAAATAGTAAAAGTAATTTCACACTTCTGAAATGTGGGAGATTTTAGACTGGAGAGTTGTAGCGGACCGGGCTACAACGTAACACTTTAGGCTTTAATTTTCTGAATGATTTTAAGATCTGCTGTGTCCCATAAAACTTGTCCTGCATTAGCGTGTCATGTATTGATAGAAAGTTAGAAAATCATGTGTTACCTCTGAAGAAGCTTAAAGGGAACCTACCACCACAAATCTACCTATAAAGGTAGATCGGGTGGTAGGTAAGGGCTAATCCTCACGTCCCCGCACTTTTTAGTAAGTTTAATTAGCCTTGTATGCAAATTTTTTCATGCCGCTACTGCGGCGTGGAATAGCCGCATCTGAGGTTACATAGTGCGGCTACTCCACGCCCCGGTAGCCTCTTTTCCCCTCCTACTCACCATCTTCGGCACACAGCTTCTTGTAGCTGCGCGCCCTTGTCCGACGATCTGCCGCCTGCGCATGTCGCAAACAGCAGGCCCACGCCTGTAGCACCCCGGCTTCGACAGTGACCGCGCAGGCACGGGCCTGCTGTTCTGCGCATGCGCAGACGGAAGATTCATCGGACGAGGGCGCGCAGCTACAAGGAGCTGCGTGTCGAAGATGGTGAGTAGGAGGGGAAAAGAGGCTACCGGGTCGTGGATGCTGCGCCATGTAACCTCAGATGCGGCTACTCCACGCCCCAGTAGCCGCATAAAAAAATTTGTATACAAGGCTCATAAAAGTTACTTAAAAAGTGCGGGGATGTGAGGATTAGCCCTTAAAAGGGCTATCCTCACGTCCCATTGATCCACCTACCACCTGATCGACCTTATAGGTCATTTGTGTGTTAGGTTCCCTTTAAAAGATGCTTTCTACTTAAAACTTCTATAAACAATTCTTTGCCAAACTTTATTTCACTGAATAAACACTCAAAATCACATATAATACATAAATACAGTAAGGAATATAATACCTGACAAGGAATAATGGTGCCTAGTACAACTGCATACAGTCCAGCTGATGTGTAGATGTTCTGTAATTGAAGGGAGTAAGCTCCGACACATCCCAAGGGAAACAAAAACTTAGTTTCCTGACTTCTTTTATGGATATGGAGGCTTCAGTTATTATTCTTTTTATCATATCAAAACTGGTCACAGTGCTTCACTTATTATTCTTTATCATATCAAAAAAGGTCCACAGACTTGGGACGTTTAAAATAAATTTGTATTTTTCTCAATTCATCATGCAGCAATAATATACAGAATACGAAAAAAAATCAGGTTTGGTTCATTACCGCAGCACTGGAAAAGAAGGTTTGTTGCATTCCACTCGTGGACTTAATAATAAAGTAAATCCACACAAT
Organism: Engystomops pustulosus; assembly: GCA_019512145.1. NCBI lineage: Eukaryota > Metazoa > Chordata > Amphibia > Anura > Leptodactylidae > Engystomops > Engystomops pustulosus. The sequence continues at coordinate 74,641,186 of CM033643.1, read as the reverse complement.
AAATGTTTATGTAAAAATGGTAGTTAGGCCATGTGCCATAATAAAAATAATCTTTATGTATATAGTGCCAACAAATCCATAGCACTTTACATATTTTCTGATATCCCCCACTATTTACGATGCTTGTGATTTTGACAATTATTACTTAATATGTCCCACGTCTTGTCAAATGATGTTAAATCCCAAAAAAAATCTTACTAAAACAGAAGATGTTTAACTGGTTCTTTGTTTTATTATTAGAATCAGTGTCCCAAATCAAATCCATTCGAAAATGTGTATATCTAAAATATTTAGAATTCAGAATTCAGTGTATGACAGAGAATAGCACCAAGATCAGTTGTCCCACACATTATACGACATTTACCATCAGATTACTGATGGTAGATGTGCCCTAATAAGAAGTTCCTGAGGAACAATTTGGAACTTCTGTTGAAAACATCTTTTGTAGTACCAGTTCCAAAGACACTTCACCCATAGGACCTCAATAGCTACAGACCGGTGGCATTAACATCCCATTTGATGAAGGCACTCAAGAGGTTGGTTCTCATACAACTCCGCCCTCTAGTGAGCTCAACTATGGACTCCCTATAGTTTTCTTATCGGCCAGGCATTGGGGTGGATCATGCCATCATTCTTCTTCTACATCGAACATTTTCTCACCTGGAGAAATCTGGGAATACTGTGAGAATATTTTTTTTATTTCTCCAGTGCTTTCAACACTATACAGCCAGGGCTACTAAGAGACAAACTGGATCTGGGAGGATTCGCCCACCGCCTCTTTAGTTGGATCCTAGACTATCTCACAAACCGACCTCAGTTAGTGAGAGCCAGGGACTGTGTGTTGGACACTGTAATTAGTAGTACAGGTGACCTCAAGGTACAGTTAGGGCTCCCTTTCTCCTCACATTGTACACAGCAGATTTCAGGTACAATTTAACTAGCTGGTACCTTCAGAAGTTCTCTGATGACCAATTTGTGGATTGGTGCCAGCAAAATCACTTTAGGATCAATGCTGGGGAGACCAAGAAATGGTGGTGGACTTCTGTAAGCACAGTTAAGAAATGGTGGTGGACTTCTGTAAGCACAGTTATTCTCATCAAGCAGTGCTCATCTGGGGAACAGACATTGAGGCAGTGAAGTCATTTGAGTACTTGGGTGTCATCCTGAACAATAAACTGGAGTAGGCAGAGAACATAAATGAACTTCACAGGAATGGTCAGAGCCGGCTACACCTGCTGAAGAGGCTAAGAGAATTTGGAGTGCAGAAGGCACTTCTTAAGACCTTCTTCAACTCTGTGGTGGCACCAGCCATCTTCTTTGGTGTAGTCTGTTGGGGAAGCAGCATCTCAGCTAAGGAGAGGAGTAGACTGGACAAACTGATAAGGAAAGCCAGCTCTGTCCTGGGGGGTCCTCTTGACACAGTGCAGGTGGTAGCTGAGAGGAGGACACTGTGTAAGTTGAAGTCTATTCTGGAGAATAGCTCCCATCCCATGCATGAGACTGTGTTGGCACTGGGTAGCATCTTCAGTGACTGACTGCTTCACCCCAAGTGTTATTGGAATTCATTCCTTCCCACTGCGATCAGGCTGTTCAACCAACAAGGCCCACACAGAAGTAAGCTGTGCTCACCACCTAGCAAGTCCCTGCAGGTCCCATCCACAGACTGAATACCAAACTGCCGATCATTGCTTGTCTACTTTTTTATATAGTCTGCTTTCACCTTTCCTTTTTTTTCTTATCTTCTGGCCATCATTTTTTTCTTTTTGTTTATTTATCTCTAATATTATTGTTTTGTCATTGTTTGTACTGTACTCTCTGTACTCTCTCTGCTGCGGTAACGTTGGGAGTTTCCCCAAAGTGAGACTAATAAAGGATTATCTCATCTTATTATAACTCTATACACTACAACTGTGGAAATATAGAGCTATACAAGTTATGCTAATTACCCTGCAGTGCTCAGGCTAGTCACTTGAGCACCTCAGGGAGCCTCGTATTTTAATTTATGCACTCACCCCCATTGCGCTAGCAGTCCTGTTAGCACAAACAGCAGATGACTGGTCAGGACAGCTAGCGCAACAGGGGAAGTTCATAAATTAAAATACGAGGCTGAGGCACTGGTGTGACATAGTTTTAGTGCAGCAGGGTAATCAGCATAACTTGTATGACTCTATATTTCTGCAATTACGGCATATACAGTTATAATTAGAGATGAGCGAGTATACTCGTCCGAGTATACTGCTCGGTCGAGTATTAGCATACTCGGACCGGCTCGCTGAATGTATAACGTATGTAGCCCTATAGAAGGGCTGTGTGAGTTATGTAGAATCACTCCTGTCTCACATATTCTAATAGAACAGCAACGCTTTCCCGAACGCAGAGAGCTCTATCCCTCAGCGGCTCCAGACAACAGAATATACGAGCAGGGCAGGCAGGGGCTAGGTCTATTCAGGGTACTGATTCATTGGCCAGGCCACCACTGCTGTCGAGTGTAAGGGTACCACGTCATGTCGGGTGGAGTGCAGAGTTCTCTGGTTGTGATGGGCTCATGTTTCATGGAGCCAAAAAGCAAACGCGAGGAGATGCCCATTTTCTCGAGCGGGCGACGTATTCGTCCGACGCAGCCGAGCAGTTTCGATACGCTCAAGCTGAAAACGAGATCAAAGCTCGGAACGAGTATGTTCGCTTCATATCTAAGATAAAAGATCAGTTGTCCCATACATATACGACATTTACCATCGATTACTGATGGAGATGTGCCCTAATAAGAAGTTCCTGAGGAACAATTTGGAACCTCGTTGAAAACATCTTTTTGTAGTACCAGTTCCAAAGACACTTCACCCATAGGACCTCATAGCTACGAGACGCGTGGCATTAAATCCCATTTGATGAAGGCACTAGAGGTTGGTTCTCATAACTCCACCCTCTAGTGAGCTCAACTATGGACGCCTATAGTTTTCATCGGCCAGGCATGGGGTGGATCATGCATCATCTTCTTCTACATCGAACATTTTCTCACCTGAGAAATCTGGGAAACTGTGAGAATATTTTTTTATTTCTCCAGTGCTTTCAACACTAGCCCAGGGCTACTAAGAGACAAACTGGATCTGGGGGACTGGCCCACCGCCTCTTTAGTGGATCCTAGACACCTCACAAACCAACCTCAGTAAGTGAGAGCCAGGGACTGTGTGTTGGACACTGTATTAGTAGTACAGGTGACCTCAAGGTACAGTTAGGGCTACTTTCTCCTCACATTGTACACAGCAGATTTCAGGTACAATTTAACTAGCTGGTACCTTCAGAAGTTCTCTGATGACCAATTTGTGGATTGGTGCCAGCAAAATCACTTTAGGATCAATGCTGGGGAGACCAAGAAATGGTGGTGGACTTCTGTAAGCACAGTTCTTCTCATCAAGCAGTGCTCATCTGGGGAACGGACATTGAGGCAGTGAAGTCATTTGAGTACTTGGGTGTCTGCCTACTCCAGTTTATTGTTCAGGATGAGAACATAAATGAACTTCACAGGAATGGTCAGAGCAGGCTATACCTGCTGAAGAGGCTAAGAGAATTTGGAGTGCAGAAGGCACTTCTTAAGACCTTCTTTAACTCTGAGGTGGCATCAGCCATCTTCTTTGGTGTAGTCTCTTGGGGAAACCGCATCTCAGCTAAGGAGAGGAGAAAACTGGACAAACTGATAAGGAAAGCCAGCTCTGTTCTGGGGGGTCCTCTTGACACAGTGCAGGTGGTAGCTGAAAGGAGGACACTGTGTAAGTTGAAATCTATTCTGGAGAATAGCTCCAATCCCATGCATGAGACTTTGTTGGCACTGGGTAGCACCTTCAGTGACTGACTGCTTCATCCCACTGCGATCAGGCTGTTCAACCAACAAGGCCCACACAGGAGTAAGCTGTGCTCACCACCTAGCAAGTCTCTGCAGGTCCCATCCACAGACTGAATACCAAACTGCCGATCATTGCTTGTCTACTTTTTTATATAGTCTGCTTTCACCTTTCCTTTTTTTTCTTATCTTCTGGTCATAATTTTTTTCTTTTTGTTTATTTATCTCTAATATTATTGTTCTGTCATTGTTTGTACTGTACTCTCTATACTCTCTCTGCTACGGTAACATTGGGAGTTTCCCCAATGTGAGACTAATAAAGGATTATCTCAACTTATTATAACTCTATACACTACAACTGTGGAAATATAGAGCTATGCAAGTTATGCTAATTACCCTGCAGTGCTCAGGCTAGTCACTTGAGCACCTCAGGGAGCCTCGTATTTTAATTTATGCACTCTCCCCCATTGCGCTAGCGGTCCTGTTAGCACAAACAGCAGATGACTGGTCAGGACAGCTAGCGCAACAGGGGAAGTTCATAAATTAAAATACGAGGCTGAGGCGCTGGTGTGACATAGTTTTAGCGCACCAGGGTCAGCATAACTTGTATGACTCTATATTTCTGCAATCACGGCATATACAGTTATAATCAAATAAGTATAGGAATTTCTTATTAGGACACAACTACCATCAGTAAACTGACGGTAAATCTTGTTTAAGATGGCTTTATTATGCTAAATAAATAGAAAAGCTGTTCATAGAGACATTTGCTCCTAATAATTTAAGTTATAATTTGCTGATTATATGACATCTGTACTTTAAATTTATATTTACATTGTCATGTGTGTTCGGTTGCCACCCTGCCATAAATAAACTGGTCAATCAGGTTATGGGTATATTAGATGCTGGTTGTCTGCCAGGCATTTAGTGCCAACATAGTTTTTGGGTAATCCATGCATTGAAAGCAAGGACAAATCTTTTGTCAATTGACTTTAGACGATTGTCATTATGGGCAAGATAATTTTCAATGTTATATATAAAAAATAAAATGTTTACACCTTTAGTTTTTCCACTGCTAAAAATAATAGAAAGTGCAATCAGTAGGAATAGTTTTAGTACCTACATATTATTAGATAGCAAGCCAAAGTAGTATTAGAATATTGCAACAACTCTAATTCACATTGTTTTACAGGGCAGTTTACATCACCAGGCACAGGGTATAACAAAAAAAATTAAAAACTTGGTCCTGAAAGGGATACTGGAGTCTTGCCAAGTCTTCACATGTGTCAACCTAACCTTATCTCCAAATTGGATTTTGGTTCTAGTTGCTTATCGCAACATGCTCTCAAAACATAGGTTTAGTTCACAACACAACCACTGCTTTCCAATAAATAGATCAACATTTTGTAACATATTGTTGAAAAATTATATTTCATTGTAAAGAAATCTTATAAAACAAACACACAGTGGGTCACATTTATCAGAACAGAGTGTAGTCTGGCGCATAGTCTTCATTAATCTGGCACCCCCTGCACTGCTCTAGAAGTGTGCAGCAACAAACTAATATGCCCTTTAGATGCACATTTTTTTCTATCTTATCGGACACAATGCAGCTGGGACACAAAACTGGTGCAGACACTTTAAAAATACAGGTGCAAGCAGTTTGCATGTTCTTTTCTCTTCAAAGTCAGACAGAAAACTGCCGCAAACACTTTAATAAATCTGGGCCACTGCGTTTGACAAAACGCCAAGAACCACCATTTTGCACAATATGAATATTTTAGGATCTTTATCGTATGACCAACCATCTGACAACATGGAGCCTAATTAGCAATCACTAAAACTTCTCTAAAATTATGCTAATTAGACTGTCTATTGCCAAGTTTGTGGCCCAGGGTTGCAGCATACAGTTGGTCTCCACCTATCTAAAAGCAGAGAGACAGGAGAAAAGTCCAACTGAACCTGAATAAATAAAGTGCCTCCTTTTAAAGACCACAAAGAATAGGTATTAATGAAGAAGATGAAAGTTCCCCCTTAAATAAACTTAACTTATTAAATACACACTTTAACAGTAAAGTGCTTCACACTTGGTCTATAATAAATATTACTAGAATGTAATTATCAATGTAAAACGTTTATAATGTCTTAAGTAAAGGGTTAAATGATCAACTCCGACCGCCACAATAATATGTACCTTTGAAGAACAATTTTATGGTATTTATTAAAAGATCATCTGTTGATGCTACTGGAATTATTTGACAATATTTTCCAAACACACATAGCAGATAATACAAACCTATAAAACAGCACTGCCACAAGAATCCTCAACTACACTTACAATTTAAAAAGCCAAATCAAGTTCTGTACTTATGTCAGTGATTTTTCACTGAACCCATTTTGGCCTATGGACACATACAGATTGGATTTCTCTTCCTTGCTTCAGTGATCTTTCACTGCTGCCTTACTGAACCATTCTTTGCAATTGGCTTTCTCACACTTCAGTTATTTTCACAGATTAGTGATCAGTTTAGAACCTGTTCTTTTTGTGTTCATTGATAACATTGGATCAGTGGAAAAGAAACTGAAGTGTTTGAAAGGAATGGGTCATTGTCAAGGCTCGGGGTTAGTGAACCCCCTGGGCCACCACACAAGGCGACAACTGGCACCCGACTTCACCAGAGCCCGGCGCAAATCGGGTTGGACTTGCTGTGGCGTGGTACCACCAGGTCAATCCACAGGCGCGACTTGTCGCGCCTGTGCAGGCAATCTCGTAGTCGGGGACAGGCAGATGGTCAGGGCAGGCGGCAATGATAAGAGGTCAGGGGCAGAGCAAGAGATCAGTGCTCGCAGTGAAGGAGCGAAGTCAAGAACAGGTCCGGGGGTCACAATAGGAAATGGAAACACAAGCACGAGGCACATGGAACAGCATTCTCATCGGCAATAGCACAAAGATCCAGCGGGGAATGCTGGGAGAGTCCACCTTATATCAGTTTCCTGGAAATGGGCAGCACCAATTAGCAGTGCACTGGCCCTTTAAGTCCTCGAGTGCAGGCGCACGCGTGCCCTAGCAAGTGTTGATGCATGCGGCTGGCTGACAGAGCAGGAAAGTGGACAGGTAATGCATGGAGGGGAGCCTGGGGCAGCGACGAGGCACAGATCGTTTTTCACTTCCTGACTTCAGTTATCTTTCGCTGATGCCTTACTGACTGTAACTAATGCACACCGAGGGGCACGGGTGTGCCTGGTTTATCATGCTTAAAATTTCTCTAAAAGTTTTCTAAACACCAACATTCCCTATACAAATCTAATAAAGTACAAAAAACACAAAATCATCAAAAAACCACATATTTGGTTTCGCCGTGTCTGTAGCAATCTGCAGAATACATCAGAAACATTATTAGAATGCCATAAAAAAAATTGCAAAATGTTCCAAAAAGTGATCAAAAAAAGTTATGTATGCCAAAATGGTACCACTGAAACTCAACATGTAAAAAATAAAACCAAAACCAGCTCTGACCACCAAAAAATATTAAACCCTTCCCGTCGCACGCCGTAATAGTATGGCTTGCGTCAGGTGCGGGTGCATGGAGAGGGCTCACGGGCTGAGCCCTCTCCATAGCCGGTAAGTCTTTGCTGCATAATGCATATTATCCCCTCGATCGCTGCCGGGACAGCGGCCAGTGACTTCAAAAAGATGGCGGCGCATTACGATTTGCACATTGTAATGAATGGGGAGGAAAACACTGTAGTATGGCAGTATATGGAAGGATCAATCAGACAACCTAGGGTTACAGTACCCTAGGGCAGTGATGGCGAACCTTTTAGAGACCGAGTGCCCAAACTACAACAAAGACCCGATTATTTATCGCAAAGTGCCAACACAGAAATTTAATTTGTGATTTATACTCCCTTCTCTGTCACAGTTTTCATTGATACCAGCACTCTGAGGACACCAATAGAGCAGAAAATAGTCCCAGGTAGAGCTGTCACTTCAAAATAGCTCTGTGCACAGCAAGTCCTGGGCTGTCTGGGACTGCAGGAAGATACCTGGAGTCCTCTCTGGTGATGGCCTGAGTGCCCACAGAAAGGGCTCTGAGTGCCACCTCTGGCACCAGTGCCATAGGTTAGCCATCACTGCCCTAGGGGGTCTGAAAAATAGTAAAAATAAAAAAAGTTATTTTTTTTAAATTATAATAAAAAAACCTAACAATTGAAATCACCCCCTTTCCCTAGAAGTCATATAAATAAAGAGTAAAAATCATAAACACATTAGATATCGCTGCATCCAAAAATGTCCAATCTATCATATAATAATGTTTTTTCCCTGTAATGGAAAATAGTGCCCAAAGTCGAAAATGGCACTTTTTTGCCATTTTTAAAAATATTAAAAAATCAATAAAAAGTGATTAGAAGATTGTACAGTCATAAAATTGTAGCATTGAAAACTTCACCAAAAGTTGCAAAAAATGACATCACCCACAGCTCTGAACACCAAAGTATAAAAAAGTTATTAGGACCAGAAGATCAAATAATAATTTTTTGAACAGGAGGTTTTCATTTTTGTAAATGTATGAAAACATAATAAAACCTATACAAATGTGTTATCCCCATGATTGCACCAACCCAAAGAATAAAGTAGATGTGTTATTTAGGGTGCACAGTGAAAGCCGTAAAATCCAAGCCCACAAGAACGGCCCAAATGCGTTTTTGCACCATTTTCACTGTAAAAAAAAAAGTTATAGATTTTTTAAGATGGGGAGTGAAAAATGGAAATGAAAAAAACAAGAAAGGTCCAGGTCAGTAAGGGGTTAAAGTTATGTCTCTGAAAAGATGGCAATCCGAAAACATTGATATTTTCTCTATGTAATTTTCTTCAGTAAAATTGTAAAAACATATAATAATATATAAATGATCATCGTAATCATAGTAAACTATAGAATAAAGATAACATATTATTTTTATGGTCCCAAAAAAATCCAAAAAAAGGAAACTAGAATTGATGATTATCTTTTCCTCCATACATGCGGGAGTTAATAAAATCACATGAGTAAGCTAAAGTATTTGTAACGTGCATTCAATATCCCAAAAAATAAGCTTTTATGTGCAAATTGTAAAAAAATAAAGATGGTATAGCCTTTTTAAAGTGACAATGGATATCTGCTCTGAATGGTGCACCTTCTCTTCAATGCTGTCAGGATTCGGGGTATGTGAATCCTCTGGACCACCGCGGGAGGTGGTACTAGCCGACACCTGGGACCGGAGTCCAAGTGGCACCTGGTCTTCACCAGAGCCTGCCGCAAAGCGGGTTGGACTTGCTGCGGCAGAGTACCACCTGGTCGTTCCACAGGTGCGACTGGCCCGCGGTGGCAGCCGAGGTCCGGGTACCTTAACAGAAGACAGTCTCGTGGTCGGGTCCAGGCACAGGGTGAAGGCAGGCGGCAAAGATGCAAGGTGAAGTCCAATCCGGGGTCAGCAACAGGAGGTCCAGGCAGAAGGGGACGGGAACACAGGCACAGGAACACAGCAACACGGAGGAACACGGGTAACACAGGACTTGGGAGCGGAGACACACAGGAACGCAGGAATACACAGGAACGCAGGGATACACAGGAACGCAGGAATACACAGGAACGCAGGAATACACAGGAACGCAGGAATACTCGCTTGGAAGCTTTCTCTAAGGCTATGAGGCACAAAGATCCGGCAAGGTCACAGGAAGGGGAAGAAACTTGTAGCAGGCCAGCGCCAAAGGGCGTGCTGGCCCTTTAAATCTTAGAGTGACGGCTCGTGCGCACCCTAGGAGACGGGGACACGCACGCCGAGCTGCGGGAGCCAGGGAAGACATCGCGGGAGCCAGGGAAGGTGAGCGGGCCCGGGACCGGGGGCAGCAGCAGGAGCACGGGTGCGCCCGCGATCCGAGACAGCGATCGCGGGAGCACCCGTGACAAATGCCCTGGCTTGTGCCCATACAGCAGGTTACCACCACATATGGGCAAATGTTATACTCTGGAGACATTGAGTATCACATTTTTGCATTTTATCCACTGAATTTCATTTTTTGAAAAATACATTAATTTAGATTCAATTTAAATTTAAAAATCGCAATCGATCTTGTTTTAAAGTCTGTAAAACAAGGGTTAACAAACTTAATAAAAGTTGTTTTAAATAACGTTGAGGGGTATAGATTCTATATTGTATCACAAGAAAACGATTTCCAAATCACTTGGATATGTTAAAGTGTTCCAAAGTTATAACCACTTATAGTGACACAGGGCAGATTTGAAAAAATGGGCCGTGTCGGGAAGGAGCAAGGTGGCTGGGGCAGCAAGGGGTTAAAATTGTGAATGCAATTCTAGGTTTTAACAATAGTATAACTAAGAATTAACACAAGATAAATAATGGAATTACAAATTTTCTCAAATGTTTATGTAGTAAAAAGTATGTAATTTATAAAAAGTGTTGAAAGATGACCATATGTTTAGATCTTCCTCATCAGAAATTGATAAATTATTTTACGATCTACGAACATCATGCATTGCAACATTCACAAATTATTTTATGCCATAATATTAAGGAAATATTTGCATTAGTCTGCTGTAGGCTTACGGGAACTTATGTAGATGTGCCAGGTATGTGCCAATCTTAAGAGGAAATTAATTTTCTCCCTCACCAAAAGTGTTTCTGGTAATATCAGTGTAATATTTAAATACCTTATAAAACCTATGGCTACCATACCCCAAACATCTTCCACTTATATGTATTACATTTGTGAGCCAAAATTGTAAAGCCCTTTGTGTGATTGCACACCCACATTATAGAACAAACTTGCAATGCCTCTTTATTGGGTAAGCAAATATAAAAAATACCCTTTAATGAGTTGTCCTGAATCAGTTTTTTTACATAAAATTAAATTTAAAAAAATTAAAATTAAATAACAGACACCCTATACTTATGATGGTAACATGCCATCGACAGCACACACTCCCTACAGCTACACCTGCAGCTTGTAGCATGTGCACACTGCTGACATGAGCCAACCAATGAGTTTCTCTATGCATAGAGAGGTTGGCAGTGATGGGAAAAGCCTGAGCACCAGATAGAGGTATATATAAAGAATGCTACTTTTACACCACTAGGGCACCATATAAAAATATGACTGAGAGCCCCTTTAGCACTCACCTGTGAAATATGATAATATATCATGGAAACAGGTGACTACAGTAAAATTTGTAAAGTAAAGTTTTCTGACTTTAGTTGATGGGCCTTTTCTAAATAATTACAGTGGGTACAGAAAGTAGAAGGACCTTTTGAGCTAGTACACCTGGATTTGAGGATCTGTCATTATTCCTTGCAGAACCTCTCTGGTTCACTCAGGTTGGATGGTGAACATTGGTGCACAGCCATTTTCAAGTCTCTCTAGAGATGCTCAATTGGGTTTGGGTCTGGCTTTTGGCTTGGCCAGTCAAGAATGCTTTGAGTTGTTCTGAAACCACTGCTTTGTTATTTTAGCTGTATTGCCAAACAGTAACCTGGTAATACATACTATATGAAGCATATTTAAAGAAACATAATTCATACATTCATATATATATATATATATATATAAATACCTTAATAATATACACTCACCGGCCACTTTATTAGGTACACCATGCTAGTAATGGGTTGTACCCCCTTTTGCCTTCAGAACTGCCTCAATCTTCGTGGCTAGAGCAACAAGGTGCTGGAAGCATCTCATAGATTTGGGTCCATATTGACATGATGGCATCACACAGTTGCCGCAAATTTGTCACTGCACATCCATATGCGAATCTCCCGTTCACCACATCCCAAAGATGTCATTTGGATTGAATCTAGTGACTATGAGGCCATTTGAGTCAGTGAACGCATTGTCTGTTCAAGACACCAGTCTGAGATGATTCCAGCTTTATGACATGGCGTCATTACCTGCTGAAAGTAGCCTCAGATGTGGGTACATTGTGGTCATAAAGGGATGGACATGGTCGCAACATACTCAGGTAGGCTGTGGCGTTGCCAACGATACTCAATTGTACAAAGGGGCCCAAAGAGTGCCACGAAAATATTCCCCACACATGACACCACCATCCACCCAGCCCTGGAACTGTTAATACAAGGCAGAAATGGATCCATGTTTCTTTATGTTGTTGACGCCAAATTCGGACCCTACCCATCCGAATTCACAGCAGAAATTGAGACTCATCAGACCAGGCAACGTTTTTCCAATCTTCTACTGTCCAATTTCGATGAGCTTGTGCAAATTGTAGCCTCAGTTTCCTGTTCTTAGCTGAAAGGAGTGGCACCCGGTGTGGTCTTCTGCCTACCTTGGTTGTAACGGGTGGCGATTTGAGTCACTGTTGCCTTTCTATCAGCTCGAACCAGTCTGCCCATTCTCCTCTGACCTCTGGCATCAACAAGGCATTTCCGCCCACAGAACTTCCGCTCACGGGATGTTTTTTCTTTTTCGGACCTTTCCTGTAAACCCTAGAGATGGTTGTGCGTGAAAATCCCAGTATAGCCGCAGTTTCTGAATACTCAAGCCAGCCCTTCTGGCACCACAACCATGCCACGTTCAAATGCACTCAATCACCTTTCTCCCCATACTGATGCTCGGTTTGACGCAGGAGATTGTCTTGACCATGTCTACATGCCTAATGCACGAGTTGCTGCCATGTGATATGCTGATTAGAAATTAAGTGTTACGAGATTGGACAGGTGTACCTAATAAAGTGGCAGGTGATTGTATATATATATATTATCCAATCAATGAAAAAATTTAAGGATCAGTATAGTAATAAAATCTTATTGTTTGAACAACTTTTAAAGTAAGCAGAATTTTTTTTTTAAATTTTCTATGTCATTTTCTATTTTTGGCGGATCTAAATTACTCTTGATTTTACTATAGTTTAATTTAGTTACAACTACCCATTCCCCCCTTATAAGGTCTCCAATGGCACTAACATTGCATACCATTGTATAAAACTGCGCCCTTAGAAAGAAACAATTGCCTTTAGAATTCAGGGACAGATGGTGGTGGAGACAGAGATCGGAAGAGGCTGAATAAATGAGCGCTAGCAGGAACCAGGTGATGTTAAATAATGTTTATGTAGCAAATAATTCAGAATCTGACAAGACATTTTTAATCTTTATGCCGAGCCCACTTTTCACCTTCCTGACACGGCCCATTTTTTCAAATCTCGCCTGTGTCCTATAAATGGTTATACTTTGAATGCTTTAACATATCCAAGTGATTTTGAATTGTTTTCTTCGTGATACTTTGTACTTCATGTTGTTGAAAATTTTTGTTGTGTGTTTTGCATTATTTATGAGAAAATCCGATATTTTGTGAAACTTTGGAATAATTCTCGATTTTCAAAGTCATGTTCTCCTTTTCCCACATATTAATAACTGCAAAAAACTTAATAACCAACATTCACTGAATGCTATACTTTGAAAGTATTTGGTTTTCAAATAAATGTACACAGTCTAAATGGATAAACATACCAAAAACGCTCCAAAATGTTTGATACCCCAATCCCTCCCGGATTGCGCCATTCAAGCAGATTTGCATTTGTCACATTTATTGGCTATACAATCTTTATTTTTTTGGCATTTTGGACATAAAGTGCTTATTTTCTGCAACGAGATGCACTTTACAAATACTTCATTTTCGTAGGCATTAGCTTATTAATTAACTTTTAATGTATGAGGAAAGAAAATTGTCAATTTTTGGTTTCCTTTCTTTTTATTAACTTTTAGGGTCTACACCGTACACTAAAAATACTATATAACTTTTATTCTATAGATCACTACGATTACGGTGATAGCTCTTTATATGGTTTAAATATATTTTGCTGAATTAAAACTATATAGAGAAAATCTAATTTGTTTTCGCATCACCCATCTTTTCGGAGACTTAACCTGACAGAGCTGTTTTAGTGCTTATTTTTTACGCGTTGAGTTTTCCTTTTCAGTGGTGTCTATTTGGAAAACTAACTCTTTTTGATAACTTTTTGGAACTTTTTTGTGAAGGGAAGTTGTTTGCACATTTTTTCAGTTTTTTATGGCATTTACTGAGTGGGTCCAATAATGTTTCTGATGTATTCCTGCAGATTGTTTACAGACGTGGCGAAACCAAATTTGTTTTTACTGTGTCTCATCGAGTGGTGCATAATGTTTGAGTAAGTACAGATTGTTTACTTTATAGATGAGTATAGAGAATGTTTGGTTAGGAGGCGTGGGCTGGTACGAATCACTTGAAATGCCCTTACAGTGGTGTCAAGCGTGACCGGCCATGTAAGGGGTTACGCGTGATCGGAGCAATCTCTGTTCAGTAGCCGATCCAGAATTTGACGTAATAGTGCTGCAAAATGTGTGAATGCACCTCCGTCATTGCAGTACTTTACGTCAAATGTTGAAAGGGGTTAAAACCAGCTATCAAAGGCTATTGAGCCGTCAAAACCCTTCCTTAAATCACGTAGTAACCCCATCTTACTACAAAAAAAATAAAATATTATTTTCTCCCTGTAACTATGCAGTGGTGTTATGAAATCATTGCAAATCCAGTATCAGACAGAGGGTGCAACAGGTATCTTGTCTGTATCACCACCCAGAAAGTAATGACTAATTTAATTTAATAATTAATTTATTTATAAGCACTATAATAAAATAATTTTGTGCAAAACTTCGAGTACAGCAGGGAGCGCCAATTAATTAATCCTGTGCATTCTGTCACACTCACAGCAAATTGCACACAGTGCATTTATGTGTTTTTTGATAAATGGGGGTCTGAACTGCAGCTGACAATTTTATGGATTGAATTGCTGTCAAATAAAGAATTCTAAACCTATACCCATTGGTGCAGGATCCCTTTCACTGCTGTTGGGCTAACAAAAAGCTAATGTGCCCTCAACAGTCTTCTATTGATGATATGTTGCTAAGAAGAGTGCAAAAAAGTGTGCAAAATCAAGGGGCTCAAGGGTTGGGGCGCTAAACGGCCGAGTACGGTGGAGTTCTACACCAGGTGGCTAAAACATACATTGATTCTCCTAACACCAGTATATAAAGGAAATGGACATTTATAATTTTAATATAATATTAACAGTAATGTTACAAGTAAAAACAAATGAAAAGGATGAATAATAGTACCTTCAATGTATAAATAGAGAATCAATATAGCGTCAAAAAAGTGACGCGTTTCAGATACTTCCCTTCTTCTGTCTGAACTATGGACAAATATCTATGATGAAGGAGTAGTTGCACATCTTTGCCAGACTACATATTTTTCAGGTATAAAGGGAATCCTGTTGAGCAGTTGATAGTACCAGTGGTTTTGGACCCCTTGATAAAAAAAAAAAACCAAAATGCCTTTTAATGCAGAGGTTTTAAGGCTAAAATATATGTGAAATACAAGAGTCCGGTCACCACGATTCATTTTGATCTAGCAGTAATCAAAGAGTATCAAAACGCAACTCCAACATAATTTTACAATCAATAAGCTCTTAGGACGTAAACAACTTGGCCTATTTTCTTTATTACCTAGTATGCAGCAGTTTTCTTTGCTCATTCACTGTTAGCCTAGCTCTATACTAGCTGGGTCTCCTGTCTTTTCTGCGGTTCCTATTAACTGACTTTGTAAACAAAAAATGGGAGGAGGAAAAGAAGTGGGGAAGTCATGTGACAGTGCTATCTGTTGTTTAGCGGAGCTGAATTTGTTATGTGCTATATAGATGTTTCTCCTACTCAAAGTTACAAGACACTTCCCATTGCCCCAGTCTGTCAATACGTTAGACTCTCTCTGTCTTTCTCTTCATTTGCCTCTCCTCATGTTGCTCCTTGTTTACTTAACAATTTGTGCACAGTGCAGAGAAGCCATTAAAACCCCGATTGCTCACACAGTACACGATTACACACTCATGCATCCTTCTGATGTTCTACTTAGTATTACATGTTCCATGCTCTACATGGATGAAACATTGTTCTGTGCATTAACTTGCGGTACTACACTGGGATTTAACTGCTACATACTAAATGAGAGAACAAAGAAGGTATCCTCGGAACTGTGGCTCAGAGTGAATTTTACTAAGCTTCAGGGCAATACAGGAAGAGGTTGTCTCCATGCATTTCCCCACCGTAGAAAGATTTTTGTCATACTCTTTCAGAATAGAAAATGCCATACTTTGAAGAAAATGGTGAGCAGCAACATTTTGAGTATCATTTCTGTTTGTTTTTTAAAGATGACTTGTCATCCGCAAAAAGAATCTTCACCCAAATATGCCCCACCACCCCCAATCCTCCCCCACCCTGTTCTATATATGCCATTTTTTAATTATGTTGGGAAAGTGTGGTTGTAACAGATACGACCTTCTTACCACTTAAAAGGCGGATCCTTATATTCCCTGCTTGAAGTCTTTATATGAGGGGGCACGGCCGACACCTCCCCCCACCCTGCCCCTGCTCAGTGGGGGCCGGGTAAGAGTAGCCACATATTGATATATTGACTACTATCGCTGACGCTCCCCGATGCGCCGTGCAACCATGGCAATGGCCCGCGCCGTGCTTATGACAGTAGTAATATTTATGTACATATATAACATTGTCGTGCGGCGCGAAGCGACCGCAGTTAGCTGGCGCTGGGGGGGAGATGATTATGGGGGGCATATATCTTTTTGGGGGTGACAGGTCCTTTAAAAGGGGATACATATAAAAATTGGTAAAAGTTTGGTAAAATCTTTATACTTTGGAATTTAACCCTAATTTAGGCCCTGTTTCTTTACAAACATTTGCTTAGAACGCTGCCTTTGGGGCTGGCTGGGGGTTGTAACACCATTATATTTGAGAAGAAGACTTATTTACATAGGTTATCGCAATATGTTTGACAGGAAACACCTTTATGAATATCATCCATTTAAAAAAGAAAGAATTTAACAGTAAGTTGCTCATTACAAAGGTTATCATATGTACCGTAATAATTCTGCCACACAAATGTCCTCAAAGCCAATGCCCAGGCTGAATCGAAATACATTTTTAAATTAAATAAATGTGTTTTATGCAGTAGGAAAGGATTCACCTGTTCTTCATCTAAGACTTTGATAAGAGTCTGGATACCTTATATCTTAACTGACTTGACCTTGGATAAACTTAAATCTCTGGTCTGCATTCTTTTTTTTTCCTGATACATGTCCCCAAACATTAAAATATTTTGGCATTATTGAGTGTGTACTGTATTATTATACGTTACATGCACATATTTTTTCCCTTGAATCCCAAACCAGCCTTATATCTCACAAGCGAATAGACAGTGCTGCTTAGCATAGTACTAGATGAGTCATGTATATAAAGTAGAACCAATTGTTTTTAACTCAGGCTTTTAAAGAAAGTGTCAAGAAGTTAATTTCTCACTTTCCACAAAAATGATGCTTCATGATACACACAGTTTTTGCATATCACACATGACCTGGAGTTGTACATTTTCGGCTGGCTATGTTACTGGCAGGTCTTGGGTTTCATTTACTCTTTCAGCAATGGAATGCCGGCAATGCAAGAGGAGAATGGGCAGACTGGTTCAAGCTGATAGAAAGGCAACAGTGACTCAAATCACCATTCTTCCCCATACTGATGCTCGGTTTGAACTGCAGGAGATTGTCTTGACCATGTCTACATGCCTAAATGCACGGAGTTGCCGCCATGTGATTGGCTGATTAGAAATTAAGTGTTAACGAGCAGTTGGACAGGTGTACCTAATAAAGTGGCAGGTGAGTGTATATATATATATATATCCAATACAATGAAAAATTTAAAGGAAAGTATTGTAATAAAATCTTATTGTTTGAATCAATTTTTTAAAGTTAAGCAGAATTTTTTTAAATTTTCTATGTCATTGTCTATATTTTTGGCGGGATCTTAAATTACTCTTGATTTTACTATAGTTTAATTTAGTTACAAATACCCATTCCCCCCTATATAAGGTCTCATGGCATACATTGCATACCATTGTATAAACTGCGCCCTTAGAAAGAAACAATTGCCTTTAGAATTCAGGGACAGGATGGTGTGGAGACAGAGATCTGAAGAAGGCTGAATAAATGAGCTGCTAGCAGGGAACCAGGTGATGTGAAATAAATTTTTATGTAGCAAAATAATTCAGAATGCTGACAAAGACATTTTTAATCTTTTAATGCCGAAGCCACTTTTGCACTTCCTGACAGGCCCATTTTTTCTAAATCTCGCCTGTGTAACTGAATATGGTTAAATTTTGAATGCTTTAACATATCCAAGTGATTTTGAAATTGTTTTCTCGTGACACTTTGTACTTCATGTTAGTTGAAAAATTTTGGTGGTATGTTTTGCATTTATTTATGAGAAAATCAGATATTTTGTGAAAATTTGGAAAAATTCTTGATTTTCGAAATTCAAAATGTTCTACTTTTTCCACACATAGTAATAACTTCAAAAAAACTTAATAACCAACATTCACTGAATGTGTACTTTGAAAGTAATTTGGTTTTCATAAAATGTACACAATCTAAATGGATAACATACCAAAACGCTCCAAAAAGTTTGATACCCAATCCCTCCCGGGAATGCGCCATTCAGAGCAGATTATGCATTGTCACATTTTATTGGCTATACAATCTTTATTTTTTTGGCAATTTGGACATAAAAGGGCTTATTTTCTGCAACATGAGATGCACTTTACAAATACTTCATTTTAGTAGGTCATTAGCTTATTAATTAACTTTTGAATGTATAGAGGAAAAGAAAATTGTCAATTTTGGTTTCCTTTCTTTTTATACCTTTTAGGGGTCGTACACCGTACACTAAAAATACTATATAACCTTTATTCGATAGATCACTACGATTACGGTGATATCTCTTTTATATGGTTTTTAAATATATTTTTGCTGAATTAAAAACTAATATAGAGAAAATCTAATTTGTTTTCGTATCACCATCTTTTCGGAGACTTAACTTGACAGAGCTGGTTTAGTGCTTATTTTTTACGCGTTGAGTTGTCCTTTCCAGTGGTTCTATTTTGGCAAACATAACTCTTTTTGATAACTTTTTGGAACATTTTTGTGAAGGGAAGTTTTTTGGCAAGTTTTTTAGTTTTTTTTTGGCATTTACTGAGTGGGTCCAATAATGTTTCTGATGTATTCTGCAGATTGTTACAGACGTGGCGAAACCAAATATGTGAGTTTTTCGGGTTTTGTTTTTACTGTGTTCATCGAGTGGGTGCAATAATGTTTTGAGTTATAGTACAGATTGTTTACTTTATTAGATGAGTATAGAGAATGTTTGTGTTTAGGGGGCTTTTACTTTATTTAATTAATTCTTTTTTTTACAAAAACTTTATTAAGTGTTTTAAACTTTTTTTTAATTTTTTCACTGGTTGGTTTGAACAAGCGATGCTCTGATTGCTTGTTCAGGCTCTCATTCATATAACACGGTGTAGTACAGATGTTTATGCGCATGCTGCTAGAAGGCAGGACCTGGGCACTGGCAGACCCTGGGGTTGCCATCCGAGCAGCAGACCCCTCCGGTAAGCGCTGTGGGGTGGTCCGAATCACTTGAAATGCTCCTTACACTGTGGTCAAGCGTGAACCCAGCTTGTAAGGGGTTAACGTGTGATCGGAGGAATCTCTGTTCAGTAGCCGATGCCAGAAGTTTGACGTAATAGTGCTGCAAAATGTGGGAATGCACCTCCCGTCATGCAGTACTTTTACGTCAAATGTTGGAAAGGGGTTAAAACCAGCATAGCAAAGGCTATTGGAGCCTGTCAAAAGCTAAAGAAAACATTCCTGGTGACTGGTTTGCTTTAAATAATATGGCACAACAGTAACCCTTTATTAAATCACGTAGTAACCCCATCTTACTACAATAAAAAAATTATTTTCTCCCTGGTACTTAGCAGGTGGTGTGATGAAATCATTGCAAATCCAGTATCAGACAGAGGGTGCAAGCAGGTATCTCTGTAGTCACAACTCCAGAAAGTAAGTGACTAATTTAATTTAATAATTAATTTATTATATAAGCACTATAATAAAATAAATTTTGTGCAAACTTCGAGTACAGAGCAGGGAACGCCAATTAATTAATCCTGGTGCACCCGGCACACTCCACAGGCAAATTGCACACATTGCAGTTTGTATTGTTTTTGATAAATGTGGGTCTGAACTGCAGCTGACAATTTTATGTATTGAATTGCTGTGCAAATAAAGAATTCTAAACTATACCCATTGGTGCAGGATCCCTTTCACTGCTGTTGGGCTAAACAAAAAGCTAATGTGCCCTCAACAGTCTTCTATGATGAATGTTGCAAGAAGTGCAAAAAGTGTGCAAAATCAAGTGGCTAAAGGGTGGGGCGCTAAACGGCCTAGTACGGTGGAGTATCTACACCAGGGTGGCTAAAAAATACATTGATTCTCCTCACACCAGTATATAAAGGAAATTTATTAATAATTTAAATATAATAGTTACAAGTAATAGTTACAAGTAAAAACAAATGAAAAGGATGAATAAATAGTACTTCAATGTATAAATAGAGAACCATATTAAGTCCAAAAAAGTGACGCGTTTCAGAATACTCCCTTCTTCTGTCTGAACTATGGACAATATTCTATGATGAATGGAGTAGTTGCACATCTTTGCCAAGACTACATATTTTTCAGGTATAAAGGGGAATCCTGTTGAGCAGTTGTAATAGTACCAGTGTTTGGACCCCTATTGATAAAAAAATTAAAACCAAAATAGCCTTTTAATGCAAGAGGTTTTAAAGGCTAAAATATATGTGAAATACAAGAGTCCAGGTCACCACAGATCAGTTTTGCTCAGCAGCTAATCAAAAGAGATCAAAACGCAACTCCAACATTTTTTTTTACAAATCAAAAGCTCTTAGGACGTAGAACAACTTTGCCTTTTTTCTTTATTACCTATATGCAGCAGTTTCTTTGCTATCATTCACTGTTTAGCCTAGCTCTATACTAGCTGGGTCTCCTGTCTTTTCTGGTTCCTATTAACTGTACATTTGTAAACAAAAAATGGAGAGGAGGAAGAATGGGGAAGTCATGTGACAGTGCTATCTGTGTGTTTAGCGGAGCTGAATTTGTTATGTGCTATGGATACAGATGTCTCCTACTCAAAGTACAAGAACTTCCCATTGCCCCCAGTCTGTCAATCTACTTAGCTCTCTCTGTCTCTCTCTTCATGTTGCTCCTCATGTTGCTCCTTGTACTTAACAATTTGTGCACAGTGCAGAGAAGCCATTAACCCCGATTGCTCACACAGTACAGATTATACACATCATGCATCCTTCTGATTTCTACTTAGTATTACATGTTCCATGCTCCTACATGTGATGAAACATTGTTCTGTGCATTAACTTGCAGGACTATCACTGGATTTACTGCTAAATTACTAAATGAGAGAACAAAGGGTATCATCGGAACTGTGGGCAGAGTGAATTTTACTCAGCTTCAGGGCAGATACAGGAAGAGCTTAGTCTCCATGTATTTCCCCACCAGTAAGAAAGATTTTTGTCATACTCTTTCAGAATAGAAAATGCCATAACTTTGGAAAGAAAATGGTGAGCAGCACATTTTGAGTATCATTCTGTTTGTTTTTAAAGATGACTTGTCATCCGCAAAAAGATCTTCACCAAATATGCCCCCCCACCCCCATAATCCTGTTCTATATATGCCATTTTTTTTAATTTATGTTGGGAAAGTTGGTTGTAACAGATACGACTTCTTACCAAATAAAAGGTCGGATCCTTATATCTCCCTGCTTGAAGTCGCCTTTATTCATGAGGGGGCCGGCCGACACTCCCCCACCATGCCCATGTCAGCGGGGACCGGTAAGAGCAGCCAACAGCATGGCATATATTGCCCTATCGCTGACGGCTCTCCGATGCGGCCGTGCCACACTGGCAATGGCCGCGCCGTGCTTATTGACAGTATATAATATATAACATATATAACATTGTCAGTGCGGCGTGAAGAGCCGCAGTTAGCTGGGGCTGGGGAGATGATTATGGGGGGCATATATCTTTTTGGGGGTGACAGGTCCTCTTTAAAGGGGGAATCACATATAAAAATTTGGTAAAATTTTGGTAAAATCTTTATAACTTTGGAATTTAACCTTAATTTAGGCATTGCAATTTTATAGCCTGTTGCTTAGAACAGCTGACCTTTGGGGCTGCTGGGGGTTGTAACACCATTAATTTGATATGAAAGACTTATTCTATACATAGGTTATCAATATGTTTGCCAGGAAAACACCTTTATGAATATCATCCAGTAATGAAAGAATTCTAACATACATTGCTGCATTACAAAGGTTATCATAGTACCTTAATAATTCTGCCACACAATGTCCTTCAACGCCAATGCCCAGGCTGAATTCGATACAATACATTTTTCAAATTAAATAAATGTGTTTTATGCAGTAGGAAAGGATTTCACCTGTACTTGATCTAGGACTCTAGATAAGATGTCTGTATATACTGTATATCTAACTGACTTGACCTTGGATAAACTTAACATCATGGGTCATGCATTTTTTTTTTCCTGATACATGTCCTCAAACAGTTAAAATATTTTGGCATTATTTGATGTTACTGTATTATTCATTACATTAGCATGCACATATTTTTTCCCTGAAGAATCCCAACCAGCTGTATCTCCACAAGCAGAATAGTACCTGCTGAGTCATTACATCAGTAGTAAAGTCATGATGATAGTAAAAACAAATTGTATTTTAACTCAGGCTTTTAAAAGAAAGTGTCAAGAAGTTAATTTCTCACTTTCACCAAAAATGATCTTCATGATACACCACAGTTTTTGCAGAATCACATGACCTTGGAGTTGTAAATTTCGGCTGGCTATGTTACTGGCAGGCTGGGTTTCATTTAGCTCTTTAAAGCAATGAATGCTGTAATGCATTTAAGTATTATTAAATCTCTTTATGGCAATGTTGTTTACTTTGTTTGCAAGGCAATAAACAGAATAAGCACCAAAGCCATACAAATTCCAGTACATGGTCATGTTAACTTTCATAACCATATAATTTCTAGTATTTGCCTTTCAGTTTTTCACTGAATTCCAATACCCATATCTGTTTTTTATGTTTCCTGTACAGAGCCATATGAGGGTTTTTTTTAACTGCAGGCACTTCCTAGTGGCACCATGTAATATTCTGTGCAAGGTACTAGGAAGAAAAAATTCCAAATGCTGTAAAATTTTCTAAAAACACAATTGTGCCATTGTGATCCAAAAGATAAAACCCCTTAACTCTTTAGGTCAGTACTATCATGTATATACCAGATATTTTAAGTTTTGCTATGCATTACTACCTTGTACTAATTTTACATAATGTTCTTTATGAAAAGGTGAAAATTTGCACATTTTTTCTGTATATGCACATTATAATAGGAAATACATATTTTCAGACCCTGGGCCTCTGAGTAATGAGTGATGACATCAGGGGGTATCGTAGCAAATATGTGGCAACCATGTGCCTTGTGATTATGATAGGTGTCTGCTGAATTAAACAGCAGACAATTACGGTGACCTGTTTGGAGAGGGCCCATGCTTTTGGGCTTCTCTGTAATAGATTGTAAGCTTAATAGCGTATAAGCAATCTAAACTTTTTAGATTATTTTTTTTTTAAATCATAGATAAATAGTTGCTATGATAATACTCTGTAATATATTTTTATAAATGTCACTTTTTTATTGCTGCATTCCAAAAGCATTATCTTTTTATGGTGGATGAAAAAAAAACATTTACTTTTTTACTGTGAATTTTACCTTTGACCTTCAGCATAAAAAAAGATGTTGTCATAATTCTTCTGCCGGTCAGTAAGGCTCCAGTACTCTCAATGAAAGGGGAGTTACCTCTGAAATGCATTTAGGTATATATCATATATATGACCTTTCTCAGTAAGACCGCTAGGTACTACCCAACAACCCAAGCACTGAAACATGCGCCGTGGTATGTTTAAAAAATTTGCAGGCACTGAGCAGAAATGACCCCTTGCTGGCCCACTCCAATGGCGGCTACGCCCCTCCATTCCCACACGGTATCAAGGTGGCAAAACCGCAAAAATAATTGCAGTGAACTGGCATAAAAGCACTGATAAATGCCCCCATATGTTCATGAATGCACACATGAAATGAGTAAAACCTCTGTACTTTGCAGATTAACTGACATACCATTATACTATCGGATAAAACTCCCACTCATAAGTGGGTCACTCCTTGTCTCAGATATATTTATATATATTAATCTATATATTGTATTCTTTGCACATATAGGGGCAGCTATATCAAGCTGTCTGAAAGTCAGACTATTTCTAGTGCAGCTCCCCTTTAAAATATTCATGGGCACTGGTAAAATGAAAGCTGAGCTGTGATTGGTTGAAATTGGTTAATTGGTAGAAATATTCTGACTTTCAGACAGATTGATAAATCTGCCCCATAATATTGAAGCATTGGGGAGATTTATCAGGTCTTGCATCACTCCTAATGCCGATAAAGACATTTCATATATATATATATATATAAAGCCATCTTTGTGGCTACTAGGGGTAGTACTGCTGAAGAAGTATGAAGTGTGAACATGTATTGGGGATAGGTAATCCCTTGGTCTGTATTCTCCCATCCCCCTTTTGTCTTGTGCTTTTTACCCTATCTCTATGGAGTTTGGCTGCCTTTAGAATGCACTTTGAACAGATAAATGGAGCTGTCACACACTCATTAGTTTGCAGGCCTTCATTTTCTTGACCTTGGGATGCTATAAAAATTTACCGAGATGTATATTCTTCTTTTTATCTGTGTTTTTATATTCATTTATTGACAATGATAAAGTTTTACATATTTAGATATTTCATTTTTGTTGGTCATAATTCCCTTTTTTTGCTTTATTTTGTATTTGGGGATTCTGAAATAGGTATGGGTTGTGAGATACAGTAGCAGACTTTAGAAATGTAATTTGTACAGTCACAGATGTGGATTTAGTTGTGACAAACTCATCTTTGTAGAGTCTAATGTTTGGATCAGATGTAGAAAATAAAATGCAGAATAACTGCTCAGATTTGCGTGAACAAACAAATTATTTTTACATCCTAAAGGATATCACAGGAACAGAAGAATAAGCCATTTGACCTGGGAAATAAGATAGAGTCAGAGTACAGAAAAACATTGTTCAACCTATATCTGTACATTAATCACGCTCTGTTATGCACACTGCACAGTTCACTTGAGGCCAGCTGTGGATATCAGATTGTCAGTTCAGCACTGCTGTACAATTTACATTAAAGGGATTTTTTTATCCTAATGTATTCAATGAGAAGCAAAAAAATCTCTGTTTGTCCAGGACTGAGGTCAAACAGATTTCAATGTGCTCCCCTGTTCTGTGGCTTTCTTTATCACATGCTGCCTATGCTTTACAAGTTGATCCTCATTATGTTGACAACTCATTTACATTGTGGAATGAAGCAGTTAATGATTCTGTACAATTCCAATACATTTCATCTGGGGACATTGTGTCTTTGCATTTGTTTGTCCCCTCCCTACCCCTCTTGTTCTGCCCTCTTGTTCTGTCTGTTCTTCAACCTTAACGGGAACAGAAGCGGTTTCTATGACATGAATGTAAACGGGACTGTGATAAGCCTGCAGTCCACTGGCGCAGAGCCAAACACATGGGGGCATTTGAGGTGAAGAATTTCTATTATATGGGTGTCAGGCTCTGTGTGTACTAAGGCTCAGAACACAGCAGAATGTCCCAGACACCTTGATTCGCTCTTGTCTGATGTATACTTCTAAAGTCTGATTCACTTACTCATACAAAATGTATATAAAATAATTTACTGCAAATATGACTGTTCATAATAAACAACCCTATTTGTGCCTTATATTTCTAACTGATATCATCACAGTATGACTATATATAGCTTTATAACCAGCCATAATGACATAGAATGCATATTACTTGTATTTACAAATATCAATGTTGATAATTGCAAAATTACCTTAACCGCAGGATAAAGACAACAGGACAGATGAGAGGCAAAGGTATTTCACTCTTAATTTTGAGAATATTTTTAAGTAGTCTTTTCAAAGAATAACAACCAGTTTTAGTTACTACATCAGACAAAGATTGGGCTTGGGCTAGACTAGGCTGAAAACAGGACTGCAGCCAATACAAAACATATTTACAATGTATACAAAACTGTACATTGTGTTCCTCTTTCTTAGGTGAATAGTAGACTAATGTTTTCCTTATCCAAAACTAGGAAATGTATTAGCATATTTCCCTGCAGCACTGTTTCTAGTAATTTACTCTACTGGGCGAATCTCATAAAAGCTACAAGGAGGTAAGTGATCCGGGGGCAGGGGGAAGCAGGCACATAACTGTGATATGTGGCAGAGCTCACAGTGTAACAGTGTAATGGTCTGTCAGCCTCTGTGTGATCATTTCATGCATCTAGGATCTGTCTCATCTCTCTTTCTATGTGTCAGTGTGTTAGTACAATGTCAGAAGCCAGATGAAAGTGCATATTCACCTGTACCCAGATAATCTAACCACATTGTCACCCCACAAAACTAGATGGATAATACAGTAATGTGTCTGCTTAGAAAGCCCCCACACACACACTCACACACACACACTGGGATTTTGCACTGAGCAGTGATAGGAGCTAAAACAGCTAGGGGATTGAAATGTGAGAATTTTCTTTCATGGGAAAACCCCTTTAATGAAATACAGTACCAGGGCAGAGCTCAATAAATATACAGCAACAAACAAATACAATACCAAACAACAAACAGAAACATAGCACAGGGACTAGGGTCCCTGTACACACAAAAACTGATAGATGATCGTTTTAAGAATGTAACTTGATAAAGTATGTTTCAGCATATCTCCAGAAGACAGCTTTAGTGATGACATACTGAATTTCATGAGTTCACCACTTATGGACCCAGAGACCAAAAACACAACATTATTTGGTATCCGGCTCCATGTTCTGGAAGCTTAAACAGATGGGACCTTTTTGGAGGATGAGAAGGAGTTTTCCTTATAGCAGGGTGACACCTTGATAAGGGCGTCAATGGAGCGCTGCTGAGGAGGAGGTGAAGCCACCGACCACTGAGGACAGATGGTCCTGCCTCTGGGAAGCTGGCCCACATTGAGCATAACACTCGAGTGCGACATAAACTGGAGCAGGGGCTTTGATAAATCTGGGGCCACTGAAACCTACACATTAAGAGTCTTGGTTTGAATACAATATACATTGATAATTAATTAATAGTGAGAAAAATAAGTAATTGGCTCACCACGAAGGTGAGAAATTATACAATTTAAGATTGCGCCTTAAAAAGGAAGCCGGTAATACAAAAGTCTGCTATTACAATATAATCCACTTATCTGACTGTAGCCCAGGACTATAGCTAGAAGCCTGATGAAGCAGTGGGTAGGGGAGTAATCCACACGGTTTAAGAATAAAAAAGTTTTTTATGGAAATGAATAAGAAAATCCCAGAAAGACTTTCATGTTAAATTTTCTTCCCCAAATAGAAAAAAAAAGTGTATAATTTAATTCTATTATCCTTTTTTTTGTAATATTTCTC
Organism: Engystomops pustulosus; assembly: GCA_019512145.1. NCBI lineage: Eukaryota > Metazoa > Chordata > Amphibia > Anura > Leptodactylidae > Engystomops > Engystomops pustulosus. The sequence goes on along the minus strand of CM033643.1, from coordinate 74,613,705 downwards.
CATGGTAAACTTATTCTAAATTCTCCCACTGAGTGATACATATGGAAACATGACTTTTAAAATTATTGTCAGATACTTTTGATAAGGTTTTAAAGAGTGAAACTGTAGAAACAAACATAGTATAAACTTGTAGATAACATTAGAGAAATAAAAAATATAGTAAAAATTTTGTACAATAAAAGTATAGTGAACTAACTAGAAATATATGGTCAATGGTGAGGTTAGATAGTATAATGTTATTGACACTTGTAATACTGTAAGGATAGGGTACAATAGATTGGCAGGACAGAGCTAAGGCTTAAACCCTTTCCCAGCTGTTTCACAGCTAACCGAAGCGGAAGATGGCAACTGGTCAGAAAACAGACAAGGTTTTTAAGGGATCCACAAATACAGAAGTCAAGATAAATGCCAGCTAGTCCAAATAAGTCTTATAGCAAGAACTGAGCAATTGGGCAGTGAAAAATCTTATGTGATGAAGAGTCCCAGTCGTAGAGGATAATTGGAAGAGGCATCGGCCATACAGATAGCTTAAACTGTTGGACACCCAGAACACACTTAACACACAGAGAGACAGAAAGGTGTGGGATGTGAAATTCAATTAAGAATCCAGGAATTCAAAAAAAAGGATGTGTTCAAACTAGTAAGGACAGACTGTACCAAAATCACCACCTTCAGTGCTCATCAGCCTGAATTCTATTGCATGGTAAGAATGGTATCAGATTCAGGTTTTGGGATGCTTGCAGCAAAACCCAGTGGCAGTGTCTGTGAGCATGATTGACAGTGCCTTCAGAGTCCTGTGCTCTGGAAAGCTGTGTGGTGTGCATCAGATCCTGTCTGTCAGATCACCTGTGATTTGAGTGACGAGTTGCTTCTAGGTCCGGTACTCCTAATATATGAGCATTCTTCTATGCAGGTTGCTGGTTTAGTTCAGTCCTTTACGTCAATTTTGCTGGTTTTTTTCTTTTAATTGATTTGTATTCCACTGTATTCACCTTGCTTTTGTTTTTAGAGTCCAAACATCCTGGCTATATACCCATTCTGTGCCTTTGGAGTGATGGCCCACATGGCGTTGTGAACAAGTTTTGGCACGTTGTTTAAGTCCGTTTTTGACCAGTTATTATTAAGATAATGGTTCAAACATTCTAAATGGTATGCGTTTTTCAGAAATGGCATGCATTTTTTTATGTATGCATTTTTGACGGACTGCTTAACTTGCCAAAAAACGCTACTGTGCCATCACCCTCACAAACTCTGGGTTCGTGAGTCCCCATTTTAATATCAGCTTTTCAGGAGAAAAAGGCATTTGGCAAAAAGAGAGCCTTAATCACTTGCACTTTGCACCATTAACACTGCAGTACCCTTATGGCCTTCAAAAGATCAATGGACTACTTACTACTGCATCCTATGTGTGCCAAACAGCAGTGTAAGTGTAAATAAGCAGTTATTATTGTACTTGGGAGTAACTGCTAAATAAGTTTTATGGCTAAGGAAACTATTTATTTTAAGTTCCAAATAGAATCTTCATTCTGTTTTAATCTCCGGTGATGATATACTTAACCCCTCGACGCGCGCCTACTAGTAGAGTACGGATCCCCGGTGCATGGAAGAAGGCCCCCTCTTCCCCCCATAGTCCGGTAAGTCTCTAGCTGCATTTGCAGCAAAGGCCTTACCGGTAACACCTGCTAGCACCGAGATCCGCGGTGCCTTTTCACGTCGATCGCCGCCAGCAATACTGCCCGATCATTAAAATCTAATAACGGTTTGTTCACTGCATTGTAACCCCGCCAACCGGAAAAATAGCGTCCAAATCGAAAATGGCCATTTTTTTTGCCATTTTGGAAAATCTAAAAAAATTTATGAAAGTGATCAAAAGGTCCCACAGTCAAAATTCTAGGGCATGAAAACGCCATGCAAAAGTCCAAAACAAAAATGATGAAACCACCACAAGCTACCGTACACCAAAGTATGAAAATAGTTATTGGCTGCGCAGGAGATGGCAAAATCACCCCTAAAATTTTGAGCAGAGGGTTTTAATATTTTTTTAATGTATTGAACCATTACAAAACCTATACAAATTTGGTATCCAACGTAATCGTAGCGGAGCGCCAAAGAAATAAAAAGTTTTTTAGACATGTCATTTGGTGACGCACAGTGAATAATCCAGCCCACAAGAAAACGCAAACTGTGTTTTAACACATTTTTCACTGCATGTTGGAATTTTGTTACCGCCTTCCCAGTACATGGCATGAAATTAAATACCTCCACCACTACGAAATGGCAATTTGTTACACAGAAGAAAACTAAGCCAGTTACAGAGCTCTGTTATGTTGAAAAAATAAAAAAGTTAATTTTTTGAAGGTGGTTGAGTGACAAATGTAAGGAAAAAGTAAAAAGGCCCAGGCGTTAAGGGGCTTACCCCTTAAACGGGCCATTTTGCACCTTCCTGACACGGATCCCTTTTTAAAAAAATACTGACATGTGGTGACTATAAGTGGTCATAACTTTAGAACGCTTTAACATATCCAGGTGATTTTCAGACTATTTTTTCATGACACATTGTTCTTTATGTTGGTTGAAAAATTTAAGCTACATGCTTAGTATTTATTTATGAAATTAAAGGAAATTTGGCAAAAAATGTTTTAAAAACTTTGTTTTCCAAATTAAAAATGTTCTCCTTTTTGGAAAGTTAGTCATTTCACCAAAATAACTTGATAACTAACATTTTCATAACTTGCTTAACTTGACATCATTTGTCAACACCTCGTTCCCTTTTGGGATGTTAGGCGGCTTATAACTTTAGGTGCCATTTTTCAGATTTTCATGAAAATCATCAAAAACTTTTTGGAGGGACCGATTTTGTTAGAAGTGACTTTATAAAACCTATGACAGAAAACCCCCACAAAAAGAACACCATTTTGTAGAAACTGCGGCCCCTCAAAGAATGGAAGTCGTAGATTTTATTTATATTCATTGAAAACTAAATTTGCACCTTCAACATGGGTTAAAAAGGAAAATGCATTTGGTCTCTTTTTAGAAAGCCAAATTTGACTCATTGCATTGTGGAGAGCCCAGCGGTCTAAAACAGAGGAAGATTATAATAGTGACCCTAATTTTTGAATGCACACTCCTGGGGATTAAGCAGGTGTATATGTGGAGTAGTGTAATACAATTGTTGAAGTTAGCATTTTGAACATACAGGTGGTTTCCAAATCTGATGTGGAATGAATGCCCAAGATGGAAATTGCAATTATTTCTGGTAAGTTTGTTACTGCCCACTTTATGCCACTGCTGAGAATGTCGCTCTCTGATTAGGAAACCATGTTTCCTGATGTTAGAAGACCCACCTGAAATCTACGTAGTGAAAATAAAAATTACAACAGGGCTCCACAAGGATAAAGCACCCAGCTGATTTAAGGACAGACTTGGAGAATACAAAGATGTGCTAACAAATTCGTACAGGGGGAGGGTGCTGGAGATTCCCCATGAATTGTGGTCAAAACAAGGACATGATTTTGTAATACTTAAGATGGGCAAAATTTGTTGAAATTGTTGGTTCGTCCCGTTTGGGGAATTTTTTTGCAAAAAATTTGATTTGACCCAAGCGAATCATGAAAAATCACGTAAAAAACAGGTATTTCTGATGTAGGGAGCCTTTAGGGTTTGTAGAATGAATGTGCCATGCTCATATATGCAAGGGAGCGTGGTTTGGTCTTCAACAATGCTGTTTAATGTTTTAAGAAATGAACACGCACATGACAGCGCCGCAGCTCGTTAGTAATCACTCACTCTTCAATTCCATGGGCACTTACATAGTGCCAAATTCACCAATAAGTGAAGGGGAACACAGCCGACAAGCAGGGGCGTTTCTAGCTATTGGTCGCTGAGGCGAATATTAAAAATGCCTGACCCCCCCCCCGGCCCCCCCGCCCTGCTCCCTGTATGGTCAAAATGCTTGAAACTTTACTAACAATTAACATCCCCACAGGCAGCTCCCTCTGACCACTGGTGTGACTGCTACAGGATCTGAAGGATTAGTGGCTCTAGGACGCTTATAGACGACAATCTCTTCCATCAGTAGGACTTTAGTTCCTGGTTCTCCAATCCATGGACGATCTCACTGCGAATTCATTGCCAGATATCTCGCCAGCTCCGTTGCAGCATCTCCAACACCGGCGTCTCCCTAAAAATACCACGTCATTACAGAGTATTAAGTATATACCCCTCATCAACACACAACTGACTGCACTCTCCCCCACATATAAACATACCCTTCATTATATAATATATATGTCCTACTCGGAATATAGCGTGTACAAGGCCACAATCATATACACACCCCAATTTTTATACAGACCCCCCCAACCATTGGTTTAAAATGATGCAAAAGTAATCTATGGTATCCTAGCACTAAACTAAACTATCCCAACCTAGTATTATGTTACATTGATTTTATATGTCATGCTACCCTGATTAATGGTAAATATATAGACACTCTCCCTAAATATCCAGATCCCCCAGCTTAGGATAATACAGTATCGCATAGACAGCCCCCAGACTTAGATAATATCTACTATATCAACATATAACAGCCCCCCAGCTTAGTAAATACTGTTACCCCAATATACAGCCCCCCACTTAGTAATATACTGTACCCATATACAGCTTTTCACCAGTTATGTAATATAATCGTATCCCATATCGCCCCCCAGCTTAGAATAATAGACTGTACCCCATATATACCCCTCAGCTTAGTAATAATTGCACCCCATATACAGCCCCTCCTGCTTATAAGTAAAATACTGTTTACCCCCCACTGAATCTGGGCTCATATTAATATATAACACACCCGGAAAGAAGAATCGGCTCATATAAATATATACGCCCCCCCAGTATAAATATTCTGGCCCAATAATATATAGAGCACCCCCACCCCAGTCTAAATGATTACTGACTCCATCATAGTATATACATAGCATCCCCCCCCTAGAATAAACAATTCTGGCTCCATTGAAAATGATACAAATACCCCCCCCACAGTCAGATAAAACAATTATGGCCCTATATAATATATACACCCCCCACCAGTATAAAAAAATTGTGGCGCCCCATATATATTTATACATCCCCCACAGTATAAAACAATTATGGCCCCAAAATATATCCACCCCCCACGTTATTAAAACAATAGGCCCCAATATAATATAATCAACCCCCCCACCACCCACAGTATAAAAACAATAGTGGCCACATATATGTATACACACCCCCGTATAGAACAATTATGGTCCCCATAAATATTTACACCCCCACAGTATACAAACAATTATGGCCCCTTATATAATATATCAGAATTCCCGCCCCCCCCCCCCCCCGTCAGTTATAAACAATTCATGGCACAATATAATTACAAAACCCCCCCCCCCCCAGTAAAAACCAATATGGCCAATATAATGTAACAGCTCCCCCCAGTATATGACAATTATGGCCCCATATATATATACACCCCCCACATACACGATTATAAACAAGTATGGCCCATGTAATGCATACACCCCCCCACCAGTAATATGACAATTATGGCCACATATAATGTTATACAACCCCCCGACCCAGTACAAAACAAGTATGGCCACTGTATAATTATACACCCCCCCCCCCCACACAACACACACAGTATGACAATTATGCCCATAAATGTATAACCCCTCCACGATATAAACACAAGTATGGCCCACGTATAATGTATACACCCCACACACAAGTACTATGACCAATTTATGGCCCCCCCACTCCCTCGTATCAGACCACATAAATTAATGGAAGGCATGAAAATAATAAAATCAGTACTCTCCGCAGCAGCTGCTCCCTCGGGGGCGGTCCGGGCCTCATGCGTGCTCCTGTTAGCCCGGCCTCCGCACAGGCACAGACGGCGTGACGTCATGACGCCTGTTTCATGATTAAATGCGAGAACGCAGAGCCGGGAAAGCCGCTGCGTCGCTCCGCATATAATCACGCGTGTCTTAACAGAGGACAGGCGTGATTTATTTAGCTGGTGGAGTTCGGGGTATATGGCGCCCGAATCGCCCTTAGCACGGCGAATTCTCAACGCCCTTACAGGAGCCCATAATCTCCTGCTTAGGTGAGATGTTCAATCTCGCCTCATGGCAATGCGGCCCTGCTGACAGAGTGGTAACATCTGTGCCAGCTCGAAAGACTGATCTGAGGGCCAAGATCCACATACACAAGGAGTGCCTCTTTTTTACACTAAACTCAATATTCCAGATTACGACAGAACCTGTTCTGTTAAACGCAGATACATGTAGAACCCCCCCAAAAGAGTGGAGAGGGTTGTCGGCAGTAATTTGCTATTGAGTCACAGATCATTTTGCCCTTCTTTTCATCATCGTGCCTACTTTCATAGGTCACTAATCCCTCATCATATAATGCTAAAGCCAAAATAAACGCGAGTGGATTCCAAAAGGGATGACACCTCAGTAAATGGGATAACTTGCATGTCTCTGTGTTCAGTATCGCACTCCTCCTTTTTGCTACTCAATCCTGAGTCTTTCATTCCTTTCTGAACGATGAAATGAAGGGAAAGACCAAACATAGTGGCAACGTCATAGAGTGGTTGGAGGGTGAAAACAGCAATATAGAGAATACACAGCATTTGTTCCAGGGGAGATAGCAGTCATTTAGCAGCAGTATGAGGATAGGCCGCAGAGTGACACACTACAAATTATGGAGGTTGCAGAAACTGGTAGTGGAGAGGAAGGTGGCCGGGGCCTAGCCGCAGCAGGGGTCAGAAGTGGCACAATGACAGATTGGAGGTGGCGGGCGAACTGGTAGGCCAAAGAGTGGCATAATGACACAGTGAGGAGGTGGCGCAGCAGCATGAAGTCATAGAGAGTTGGCATGATGAGGAAATTCTTTAGGTGGCCAATGGAGGCCACAGTGTGATAAATGACAAAATTTGAACAAATTCGAGGTTGAATTAATTTGAATTGACTATTGTCCAATTTACATTGAATTTGAAGAGATTACGACAGACCACATGCAAAAAAAAAGAACGAGCAAAGGTTGGCCACCATTCAGCAGACATGAGGTCAGAGAGTGCCAATGAGTAATTACTTTAGTGGAGCAACATTGGAGCCACATTGTGGCAGAATGCACGAAGTTTTGGAGATGGCAGCAGCAGCATTGAGGTCCAAGAGTCTGCACAATGACAATTACTTTAGGTGGGCGCAACATGGTGGCCACCAAGAGTGGCACTGACAGAGAATGGAGGGTAGCAGCAGCAAGAGAGCCCAGAGATATCAGATGACAGAGTGGTGGGGTGAAGCATTGTGCTGTTTGAATCCAGAGGTAGCGTTCAGAGCAGCGCAGGAGCTCAAAGAGGTCGCATATGACAAAGTGGGAGGTGTGGAAGCAAACATGGAAAGCCACCAGATTGGCACAGTGATGTGTGGAGTGGCGTCAGAAGCGGAGCCCACAAAGGGAACTGCGTACTGCTCCTACCATCCCCATCTCCCCTCATGCAGCCCGTGGTAGTAGCAAGATGCTCCAGGGAACTCCCCGTCGTCAGACCGACAAGGATGGATCCAATGGTTGCACAAGGCGCGGTACTAACTGTCTTTTCAGTATTCTCTATAGCACGCAACAAGTTGTTCCTCCCTCCTGGCAGCTGGAAAAACACACTTGCTATAAAAACTACAATATATTGGACGGACCATTGCCCACTGAGGGAGGAGACTAATAAACATCGGAAATAATATTGACAAAGGTTGCGCAGAAACACAGGGGGGTCATTATCCAGGGGGCGATTCGCGTTTCCGACGATGTTACCCGAATATTCCGATTTGCGCGATTTCCCCCTGAAGTTCCCTGGATTTTGGCGCACACATCGAATTGTGGCCATCGGCGCTGCATGCATGCGACAAGAAATCGGGGGGGCGGTGGCCGAACGAAAACCCGTATTCGGGAAAAAACCGTCCGCTTTTTAACAACAAAAAAATCTGTTGTGGAGCTGGATTCACCTTACTTCAGATCGGTGAACTCGAGTGCTTCCGATGCGCTTTTCAGCGCAGACGCGCCCACCTGTCTTGAGGCGGAGCCAACGACCTAATATCCCGGCCGGGACCTGAATCAGCGCAGAGAAGAGAAACGTGCCGCTGGATCGCGAATGGACAGGGTATTAAATCTGCCCAGGTTCTCCAAACACGCGGGACAGTAATGTCACCGACTGTGACTGAAGAAAGCATTATTTACCATCACACGAACACTAACCCTGAAATGGTTAAAAAGCAATGTTACCCTCTCGGTTTAAATAATTGAAAATAGCAAATGTTTCTGGATTATAAACTTACACGCTTATTCCATCTGGTGCTAAATGGTTTAGAAAGTGTATTCTAATAAGTTATATCCTGAAGTAACTCTGTGTGTTTTACTGTATTCACCACTTTAGGACCTACAGTTGTATATATAATCATACTTACACCAATACATGGCACAGGTAATTGACAACGTCGATAAATTTTGTTCTGCTAGTGTCTTGAGAATTGTTTGTTAATACAAATTATACATGTTTAAAAAAAATAAATAACAAATGTCACTGAAGTCATGTGACCTATATCTGTCTCAGGTACCTTATATATGGCTTTGTTTGTATCCCATACACCAGTCCGTTTGTTTTTGAGAAAGGGGCAGGACCCCAAAACGCGTACACAAGGACATGACTGATTTTCCTGAATTGTCAACTTACTTAGTTTATCATGTTTATCAATGTTATTACCTTTTATGAATAAAGAAATTTTATAAGTTCTTTGGAGAAAACGAGTCAATTTAAAAATTGTATTCTTTTAGACAATACATTAATTCTTGCCAAAATTAAAAATTAAAAATGATTCAATAACAAAGCTCCCCCAAATTACTTGCAAGGAGGAGGATTTGGAGGGAGCACTTGCCAGAAGCCCCGTCACAAATGCAGATGGTCTCCACAAAACGTTAGAAACCAACTTCTGAGGATGGTTATGAGGGCCCAGGACATCCACAGAGGTGATAGGCTCCAACCATCCCACAGTGCAAGACACCTGGCATTTGCCATAGAACCACCAGATTGGCAATTTGCCTCTACTGGGGTGACCCTGTGCTCCTCAAGAGAGAAGCAGGTTGGTTCAACTGAGCAAACATGTGACAAAGGACAGATTAGTCCTGGAGGACACCATGAGACGATCTGCTGCCTGCAGTATCCTTCATCAGGACCAGTTTGGCAGTGAGGTCAGTAATGGTGTGGGGTGTCATTTCTGGTGAGGGTCGCGGCAGCCATGTGAGTGGCCAGAGGAAGTTTGACTGCCATGGCAACCAAGGTGGATCCTTAGACCTTTGGGAGACCATTTAGGTGCGGTTGGCACTGTTCCTGCTAATGCAGGGACAATACTAGACCTCTGGACTTGTGTAAGCAAATACCTGAAAGTACGACATGAATCTGTCGAAAACTGCCCGCTTCTTCCCCAGGCCTGAATCTGATCTATCCATCCACCAACGCATCACATTGCACCAACACTGTCCAGGAGTTGGTGGATGCTTAGAGAACCTGTCTGGGAGAGATCCCCCAGAGAGACCATCCACAACTCATCAGGAGTATGCAAGGTGCTGTGGGGAGTCATACAGGCAGTGATCAGCTAGAGGTGTTTTCTTCCCTTTTAATTTTGAGGGTTGACTCACCACCAGGCCTCTATTGGTTAATAAATATTTGATTCCAGTGATTGTTGATTTTTTTGTAGCACTACAGGTAACTATACACAAAGATTATTATACTTTGCACTTTTTCACAAGATTATTTAATTCAAAGTACAGACAGACTCTGTGCACACACCCACCTGCTATGCATGGATTGGGCTAGCCGGAGGCTATCAGCAGATGCCATCACTTCTGCCTCTTCTTAGGATAGTTTGTGGACTGTATATTAAAAATGTTCATGTTTTCAGCTATTAAAGATTTAGAAAAAACTTAAGAACACTTATAGTATGCTCTAAAGGAACCCACAAAATTCAAACTAAACATGTCAACTATGATCGGCTTGAAACTATAGGCCCCTTTCAACATCTTGCGTTTTCACGCGCGTTTTCCTGCTCGTGCTTTTGACGCGCAGAACGTGCATTGCACATTGACCCATGTAACTCATGGATATTTCAGACTTGCATTTTTTTCACGCACACACTCGCGTTTTTTACGCGGTCTTTAATCCTCGACCATGCTCAACTACTTTTGCAAAGTACACCGCGTGAAAACGCACCATATACAAGTCTTGAGGGGAATGCATCAAAACGCCATTGCACTCCGTGAGACATTGCAAGTGGCAATGCAAGTGCAATGTCGTTCACTTCAACGCCATCAATTGCCATAGAAAATAGTAGAGCTCAGTCCTGAGTCCATTTCACGTGCCGTTTTCTGCCTGCGCGTGAAAAACGCATTGAAATTGAATTGAAATTGCCATCAAAAACGCGGTGAAAAACTGAGACAAATGAACAAACTCTGCCTGAAAACTGATTGCACTCTGATGCAAAATGCGCGTTTTCACTGACCAAAACTGATGCATGACCCTGATCAACCTGTGACAGTGAAATGCAACGAGCGAGTGTGGAAGGGGCCATTAGGCCCTTACCACTTCGCGCTTGCATTTCACGTCAGAGTTTTGATCAGGGTGCGATCAGTTTTTTGTTGTCAGTTGAAAAACGCATCTTTGCCTCAGGTGCAATCAGATTTTGTTCAGTGTCTCAGTTTTTTCACGCCGTGTTGATGCAATTTCAATGCACTTTCCAGCGCTTTTTCACCGCGAAAACGCGCGTGAAATGGACTCAGGACTGAGCTTCTATACTTTTCTATGGCAATTGATGCGTTGAAAAACGCATTGCACTTGCCTTGCACTTGCAAGTGTCTCAGAGTGCAATGCGTTTTTGAAGCTCTCCAATGACTTGTTGGTGCGTTTTTCACTCGCGGTTACTTGCAAAAGTAGAGCATCGTCGAGATTAAAGACAGCGTTAACAAAAACCGCGAGTTGTGTGAGTGGGAAAAAAAATGAAAAGCTGAAAGGACCGCTGGTTACATGGGGTCAGAGTGGAGTGCAATGCAAGTTCTGCGCGCACAAAGCACGCGCCAGAAAACGCGCGTGAAAAACGCAAGGTGATGAAAGGGGTCCTAAGGCTTACTATTACAATAGTATACACCCCTCCAATGCGCATTTCTGTTACTTTTCAAGATCACAAAAGAAAAGTTGGAATGATTTTTATATCTAACATTACAAATGACAATTGTTAATGTTTTACTGATATGTGTTTTTATTTGGGTAAAACATTGTCAGGATGGGAAACAATATGATAGGGATGGGGTTTTAGAAAATAATCACAAAGGTATCGACTTGAGGGAATGATATCAGACTGTAGCAGTTCTGAATGGTTAATATCGCAGACATGTTTTAAACCCACAAGCCTCTGCAACTTTTATATTTCTCCGGAGATAAAGCATGACAGCAGTAGGCTCTGTGGTTGTCAGGAGTACAATTATATCTGGAGGGAAGGTCATGTTGCTGTAATTGAGTATATGGGTTGAGTTTAAGCATGGGGAGGCAAAGGCAAATCAGTCTATGAGAAAGCTATAATTGGTGCCATAATTTAGGCCTCATTCAGATTGTGATTAGAGTTGTTTGATGAGCTTCGATTTTGTTAAGTCTACAAGTCACAATTTCTTTATAACCACATTTACTCCTCTGGAAATCACTGTCTACATTCATTGTAAGCAGGTTATAGTGGCATCTTTCCTAATTGTTATCAAAGAACGAATAAATACTAAAACTTTCCACAGATATTGGATGAATGCTGTCATCTGTAGACTACTAAATAATAGTATATCTGTTTTAAAATGGTGGACATCTGGACCTTTCCCATGAGCGTAATCAAATGCATTCCATCTTCTTGTTTCCATGGCACATGTACTAAATGTAATAAGAACTTTATTAATAACCTACAGTATACAATATGAATGGGAGACATACCATTGATATGAAATGCGTAAATGATTTCATTTTATTCCTTTCGATGAATAAATACAGTCTTAAAAAGGAAAGCTAATATTAAAGTTATAAAATTTACTCGCATTGTAATTATTATTTTATTCGTATGGGTCGTCCACGATTACGAAAAACCTCATTTATAGAATTTTTTATTTATTTTCCCATTGTTACTGAAATAAGGAAGTATTTGGCAAAAAATTTGTAATTTTGAGCATCACCATCTTTCATATCATAACAATCGGTTAAGGGCTTATTTTTGCGAGAAGATTGTTTCTTTTAAGTGTCTAATTTTGAGTGCCATAACACTTTTTTCAAAATCTCTTTTTAGGGTATCATTGAAAATTATTTTTTTTTTTGAGCTTTTTTGTGTTTTTTTTTTAGGGTTCACTTGTTGCGGTTGTCTAATAATGATTCGTTTTATTATTCAGATGTTTACGGGCGCAGGGATACCAATATGTGGGGTGTTTTGTGTATTTATTCAATTGTTATCTTGATAACAAACTAGTTGGAGAGAAATCTTGGTCATTTTGACATTACAATCGTTCATATGCCATAACTTTTTTTATATTTTTTCGGTCTGACAAATCTGGTTAAGGCTGCTATTTTTTTCTAAGAATAGTTGCCTCTTTTGAGTGGGCTTATTTTAGAGTGCATACATTTTTAAAACTTTTTAGAGCATTTTTATAGGGTATAATTAAAAATGACTTTTTCGGAAATTTTAGCTTTTTTTTTTCTCCGGCGTTTACCATGCGGGGTGCCAGTAACGATTCTGTTTTATTATACGATTGTTACGTACACGAAACTACCAAATATGCAGGGTGGTGTGTTTTGTGGTTTTATACTTTATAGTTTTTTATGGGACATTTTAGGGCTTATATTTAATGTATTTATTTTTTTTATTTATTCTAATCTGATTAGGGTTCGTGTTTTTCACTTTTTTTTTTTACTTATAATACTTGAACTTGAACCAGCGATGCTGAATTGTGTTCAAGTTCCAATACACTGCCCTCTACAACGATTTATTGTAGAGTAGGGTCATCGGTTGGATGCTCACGATGCTCAACAGTTTTGCAGTCCAGACCACGTAGGGGTCGACTGCCAGGGAGACCGGGGCAGCGGGCGCCAACATGGCAGTCCTCTCAGATCATAGGCTAGCAAACCCCTTCACGCACCCGGATGATAAGGGGTTTAACACCGCGATCGGAGCCGATGTTTAGCCGGGGGTGTTAGCGCACTGTCAGCTGTGATGACAGCTGACCGACGCTACAAGGAAGCTAACAACGATCACCCAAACTTCTTCTCCTCCTTTCTGTATTGGTGTCCTCAGGGCCTGATACAATCAAAAAAGGTTGAAAGAGCAGGGAGTAATAAAGTACTGCTTAATGTCGCAATGGCACTTTGCAAAAAAATACATGGGTTTGGTTGTAGTTTGGGCATCGGGTCTAAAAGGTTGGCCATCACGGGCCTAGTGGTTAAAAGTGTTTTGGTGGAGTTTGCAAAAAAGATAGAGAATTGTGAGTTTAAATAATATTAAAAGACCTTTAAATCTTATATTTTACTTTTGAATGAGGCCTCCAGGCGGCGCATGGTCCGCCACGAATTACAAGATAGGGGTCTGTAGGTGGTCTTAATTGAATTTGGTATGTAAGTCGGAACTGAATTTATCATTGTCATCCCAGCCAGAACTTTTTTGGTCTCGTGACAATTGGATTTTAAAAATGTTGGTTGTCTAAGAATCAGGAGGATAATATTAACACTAACTTCATTGACAGACACCTTTGACTGTGGTAGTGATTATTGTAGCCTAAGACTTAAGCTAAATAAATTACATATCAAGAGATCCGTTTGTAACTAGGGGTCGATGTAAGTCGAGTGTTCTAAGTAGGGGACCGCCTGTATTTGGCAGCAGTAAGACCTAACTATGACCCTTTATAGTAGCCAAGGATCGGTTTCAGCAATCATTTTTCTATTGTACCAATAAGAGATATTTTAACTGAAATTTAGATATGGCTTCAGACAGCAGTAACGGAATGAAAATCAGAGGAATATACTAAATTTTGGAGATCCTATTCAGCTGCAGTCTGAAAAAGCAATGTAAATCTATCAGATTAATAGTGACGCCACATCCCTTTTGCCAATAATGGAGTTATAAAAGAAGTACCAACAATCTAACAAAATATTATACAAAGCTGTAAGGGAAAAGACATAAAAACATTTTCACTAAAAATTTCTGTACCTTAATACTACCGTATTTTTCGAAACTATAGGCGCACAAAAAATCCTTTGATTTTTCGAAAGCAAAGGGCGCTTATGACAACGTACTGACAGACAAACAGCGCCATGAACTATGCACAGGTCTGCACCTGCTGGTAATTCATCCTTATAATCAGGTGCCGCATTCTTATAGTCCAGTGTGCCTTATATATGAACCTAGACGTTTTAGCAGGACTTATGATGCGTGCGCCTTTTTATACTCCTGTGCACCTTATTAGTGAAAAATATGTACTAAATGTACATATGCATTTTTTTTTTCTTCTATCTCTAGGATGATCAATACAAAAAGCTCCAATGTCAAGGCAATGTAAAACTATTATCTCATCTCTTCAAACATTCAAAACTTTGAAATCTTTTTATGATAATTGTATATATAGAAAAAATGTGAATAAGGCTCTCTTTTATTGTAGCGGGACTTGAAAGTGTCCTTTAAAGGGGTATTCTCATCTTCGTTTATTGACATTAATTAATTCATCTGTCATATACTACAGTTCTTCAGTTGCCATATTTAAAAAAAATAACGGTAAAAAACAATTTCCTTGAATATATCCATGGTGTTCAAAGAAACCATAGAAAACGATATTGTTTGTCCTAACATTGACCACCCGCTGCTGGATGAATTGCACAAGACAAAGATTGTTTTGCATATGAAATGATGGAAGTTACTGTATGTCCCACATCTATCAGTGATAAGAACACTGAATCAAGTGGTCAGGCAGAGCCTCAATGCGTATATGTGTGCACTGCTGCCAGGGGTGCGGTGGGTGGTTGTATCCAAGGAAGATATTTTGTTCTATGGTACAACATGGCTACCTTTATGGGAAATTAGGTAATTTGGGTCACAGGTTAATTTTTTTTACATTCCATTTGAAGAAATGTATCTAAATATGGCAGAGAATTAAATTAAATATAACATGCTCAGAGGGATACTACTTTAACTACTGCTTGTGGAAATCTCTGAATGGAACGCTTCATAAGCCACTACTCCTTATATACTACAGTACTAAAACTTGGTGTAAGAAGATGGAAACAAATTTTTCAATCAAGTCCTTAAGGTCTATCAACCCAGAATATAAATAAATCATTTTTAACACAGTTCCTGATGCTTACTAAACAAAACACATAGATATGGTAAACATACATCCTATCAGTAAAAACAAGATGTAGATATGTGGGATTCTATCTGCTGTCATTTTCCTCTTGGAGAAACTTGAATAATTTTACCGTATATTCGGCGTATAAAGAGACATGTGTATAAGACGACCCACCTACATTCCTGTGTAACATATAGAGTTTAAGAAATATTCGCCGCACAACCCGAGTTGTAGCGGACCGGGCTACAACGTAACACTTTAGGCTTTAATTTGTGAATGATTTTAAGATCTGCTGTGTCCCAATAAACAACTTGTCCTTGCATTAGCGTGGTCAGTAGTTTGATAGAAGAGTTAGAAAATCATGTGTTTCCTCTGAAGAAGCTTAACGGGAACCTACCACCACAAATCTACCTATAAAGTAGTTCGGGTGGTAGGTGGATCAATGGGACGTGAGGATAGCCCTTTTAAGGGCTAATCCTCACGTCCCCGCACTTTTTAGTAAGTTTAATTAGAAGTGAGGATTAGCCCTTAAAAGGGCTATCCTCACGTCCCATTGATCCACCTACCACCTGATCGACCTTTATAGGTCGATTTGTGGTGGTAGGTTCCCTTTAAAAGATGCTTTCTACTTAAAACTTCTATAAACATTCTTTGCCAAACTTTATATTTCTACTGAATAAACACTCAAAATCAACATATAATACACAAATACAGTAAGGAATATAATACCTGACAAGGAATAATGGTGCCTAGTACAACTGCATACAGTCCAGCTGAGTGTAGATGTTCTTGAAATTGAAGGGAGTAAGCTGTCCGACACATCCCCAGGGAAACAAAAACTTAGTTTCCTGACTTCTTTTATGGATATGGAGGGCTTCAGTTATTATTCTTTATCATATCAAAACTGGTCACAGTGCTTCACTTATTATTCTTTATCATATCAAAAAAGGTCACAGACTTGGGACAGTTTAAAATAAATGTTTTTTTCATTCATCATGCAGCAATAAATACAGAATACGAAAAAAAAATCAGGTTTGGTTAATTACCGCAGCACTGGAAAAGAAGGTTTGTTGCATTCCACTCGAGGAACTTAATAATAATAAAGTAAATCCACACAATAAATGTTTATAGTAAAAATGGTAGTCAGGCCATGTGCAATAATAAAAATAATCTTTATGTATATAGTGCCAACAAATTCCATAGCACTTTACATATTTTCTGATATCCCAACTATTTACGATACTTGTGATTTTTGACAATTATTACTTAATATGTCCCTACGTCTTGTCAAATTATGTTAAATCCCCCAGAAAATCTTCCTTAAAACAGAAGATGTTTAACTTGGTTCTTTGTTTTATTATTAGAATCAGTGTCCCAAATCAAAATCCATACATAAAATGTGTATATCTAAAATATTTAGAATTCAGAATTCAGTGAATGTACAGAGATAGTAGAGATGAGCGAGCACTAAAATGCTCGGGTACTCGTTATTCGAGACGAACTTTTCCCGATGCTCGAGTGCTCGTCTCGTAATAGCGAGGCCCCTTGAAGTCATGGGAGACTCTGAGCATTTTTAAGGGGACCACTCTGCACAGGGAACTATGGCCAAAGCACACTGGAAACCCTCAGAAAAGGTATGGAAACAACCAACGGAACTGATGAGGATAAAGACAGCAGGAGGCAGCATGGCATGGATAGCCTCTGAGGGCTGCTTAAAAAGACACACCATTATGCCAAGAATTAATGGCCACGCCTGGCCATAGACAGAGTGACAGAATGAAGCTAGAGTAGCATCCTAAAACATGCCAATAATTGATCCCGGACACTATAGTAGGACGCATGCAGAGCCAGCGCACAGCGGCAGCTAAGAGAGTGTGCATGTGACATACCCCAAATGACTGCAGGCTTAAAACCAATGGCTGGGCAGGAGTGAACCAAGAGAGGTGTAGCAGAAGCGCTGTAAATTATTTCCTCTGTGAACAAAAGGTTGACGGATATTTAGTCGATAACAACAGCCATTGGGCGACGATAGTGACCAAGTTCATACGTATTCTGGTGACACACCCGAAAAATGAGCTGACACATCTCGTTTGTATAAGGGGACCGACATTTGAGGTGCTCCCTCGTAGAGGACTTCCATGATAAGAGCGACAGTATGGGGTCATCCATATTGCGCTTCTATGATGCAACTGCAGGTCTCCAGCATGGCGGCGACATCATGGGCCGCGTTCCCATATATGTATGAGCTGGTGAAACACCTGACAAGTTCTGCCATGACACTCACTCCCCGTCTTATTGATAAGGGACCATGTAATGGAGGCGTGAACTAGTTATGATGATTACAAGGTGCGTGCAGTTAAAACTACTGTTCTTGTATCCTTTGGGAGTGGAGCTGGCTCTCGCTGCCAAGGCGAAGCTTTCGCCAATCCAAGCCCCTTGTCTCTAGGCTACCCCCAACAGCACTTCTAGAACCTTTTGTATAAGATCAAGTGTAGTAGCGTTCTTATAAGTTGGGGATATGGCGGGTGAGGGAATGTAAACAATGGGCAAGAACCTGAATAATCTCGGGTAATGATCAAAGTTTGCCAGTATATTTTTGTGGATTCACAGCAGGGTGGCGACCAAGTTAACAATTGGATGTGGAGAATCCCTGTAATAGCTCTTGGGGCGGTTTGCCTTTTTTCCCTTAGGCTCAGCGATTTTGAGCACCGCCTCTAGTCCGCTTAGCGACTGCACTGAGCTCTGCCGTGCCTAGATCTACCGACAGGTGATTAGCGCCTATGCCCACGGAAATGGTAATTCGGGTGGAGAGGTAGGTTGAGGAGTGTGGGCTTAGGAGCTAGGTATCGTATTCCTTGTTGCATACTCTGGACCGAGGTAGGCCCCGCATCCGCGGCGTCGGCAAGTAATCATGACGCACCCCAGGGTCAATATCTCGGTCCCAGCCTCCAGACAAGTTAAGTATAGTAGCGTTCTTTAAGTTTGGAATGGCGGGTTAGGGGAATTAAACAGATGCGCAATAAGCTCTGAAATAATATCGTAAATGGTAGGGTTTGGCAGTATATTTTTGTGGATTCACAGCATTTAAGCAACAGATGTGCAAGAAGCGCTGAAATAATATCTATTAAAATCATAAGTTTGCCAGTATATTTTTGGTGGATAACACAGTCAGGTGGCCGACAAAGTTAAACACTTTGATGTGTAATCCATGAAAACAACGCCAAATTTTCTGCCTGGAACACCTCGTTTTAAGGGACTATTATGATGCAGCTATAATGGACGACTTTTGGGGTAGCAATTGAGACAAACGTGTGGAGGCTGCTATGGAGACAATTTATTTGGAGTATTGCCGGTTGTGGCAGTCCAAAAAAGTTTTTCAAACCAGCGGAGCGAGGTAGGTTGGGCCCCTCCAGAAAAATTGAATAGATTTAGTGCCCTGTGTTGTGGCACTACCCAAAAATTGTTTAATAACAGTGAGGTCCCGAGTACTGTGGCCCTCCAGACAAAATTTACATGCATTAGTACTATACTAGAGCCAGTGGCCCTGTCAAAAATAGCATTTTCCCTCTTCTTTAGTGTACAAGAGGAGGAAAGGAGGAAAATGAGGATGGGAGGAGTGCATAATATTCCGGTTTTTTGAGCTGCCTTCACCTGGGGAGATGGAAATTATGATGAATCCAGGCTTTATGTCATCTTAATAAAGCGTCAGCCTGTCAGCGCTGGTCAGTCGCAGCTGTACGCTTATCGTGATGATGCCACCCCTAACCACTGCACACATGAAAACCCGCTCGGACAAGACGCTATCGGCAGGGCGCAAGACCATCCAAGCGCGTACAGCGCCAGTTCGTGCACATGTCCAGCTTTGAAACCCAGTAGTTGTAGGGGCTGTGTTATCATTTATGCCGATGGTAAGGGTCAGCTACGACTCTTCCCTCACCCATCTTTCTGTAAGATCAACCCTAACTCTGCCGAGATCTGGGGACAGGTAACAGTGTCTTGCTGGGGTGACATAAAGCGGGTCCAAACCGCTCCTGTCAAGCGTATCCCTTTGCAGTGCTGGACAACCCTGCTCGCTACTTCTCCTCGCTACTTGTCTTTCCCCGTCTTCTGTTAACTACTTGTCACTCTTTCTGTACCCCCGTGTTTTGCCTATCCTAGTCTTTTTCTGCTGGTCAAATGGGAAAATGCCATACGTGGTTCTCAGCTTGTCTTCTTTTTTCCCTATCTCCTTTTGAACCCTTCTCTCGGAGGGTGTCCCCTCTGTTTCTGGTTATTCATCACTTATCTGCTTTCTCAACTCACTTTCCCTTTTCTCGCCCGTCTCCTATCGCTACGGTCACACTTAAGTTCTGCGAGAAATGTTATTTTCTTGCTGGTGCTTCTGTACCTCCCACATTGCTCATTCGTCTGGGTCTCGCATTGTAACGCTGTGGCATGTTCGGCTGACTATTGAATCCAGGTTCCGCTGTCATCTATATCCCTGGTACTGTTTTTCGCCCGAGTTACTTCAATCCTTTGCTTTTCCCTCTCCGTACCCCCCCTCTCTCTCCTTTTCTCCGCGAGGTCAAAGCGGTGATAGGCCAGCCTAGCTTTCCATAAATCTGCCAGAATGCGCCGAGAGTACCAACGCTCAGAATTTAACTTTCCCTCAAAAGTTGGTCCTGACTGTTGTTAGTCCGTTCTTCTGCATCTCTGTTCTATCTCCTCTTTTTGCCCCAGCTCTCCTTTTCTCCCCTTGCCCCGATCCACGCGTCTTTTTTTTCGTCCTCTCCATCTTTTCGATGTTGGCCTCCTTGTGTTTCTCCGTTTTCTTCCTCCACTGTACACTCGTCGCTTCGTACTCTCCGCCTCTCCTCACCTTCCTCTTTTTGCTTCTCCTCGGTTGCCTTTTTCTCTCATTCTGGTTGTTCGCCCTTTTCTTCTCTTCTGCCCATTTACAGGGAAGACGCTTTGAACAGTGAATGACTGAACAATGGTCACAACTCTTAGTTTTCTTTCTTTTTTCTTATGTATGTCTCTGTCTCCTCTTCACCTTCTTTGATGCCTCTCATACCCTCCGTTCTGGATTGTTTCTTTCTTTTCCTGCTCGTCTCTCGGTTTCTCTCTGGGTTTCTCGAGCATTCTGGGTGTCTCGCCAACCTTCTCCCTCCTCATTACAGCTATTCTCACTCCTTGGAGAAAGAAAAAAAAAGAAAAAACACTGCCTATGAGCGAAAGCACCCTACACGGAGTCCCTAAATAGGTCTGCATCCCAATAGCATGCGCTAGAAACAGACTTAGGGATGGCTTGGTGCTATCAACAAGGGAATCTTTCTTCCCCCGTCTCTTGTGACGAGCCAAGCTTGCCGACTTCATGCTTATCAGAGAGTTTTTCAACAGGCCAAGCAGGCGGATTGTGAGGCTGATGATGGCGGCATCCCGCCACTGACCATCTGTGTTGACCCTCGAAGGTGTACTCAGCACCCTGACATATTTCAGCGCCTCCACGTCCACTATAAGCTGTAAAGATCCTCATTGTTGATAGACTTGAGGAACTGACTGCCCTGACTACCAGTTCTGGGGAAGTTGACATCTGGTTTTTTCCCCAAAGTTTTCTACAATCGCTGCTGCTCTGCTGGTAACCTCTGGATAACATGTTTAATTTGAATTCCTCCTCGTGGGCAAATCCACAAAACAGTCGTGAGCGGAGCATTGAGCCGCTCTTGCGCTCCCTGAAGTGCACATCTCTGCTGGACTTTCCTGAAATTCGCACAGAGCGCAAGCACCTTCGTTGAGAAAATCAGACATGATTGGGTAGGTCTCGAGAAAACGCTGAAACTATCAGATTTAACACATGGGCCAGGCTGCACATGTGTCAGTCTGCCGAGTTGCAGAGCCGCCACAGGTTACGGCCGTTGTCACACCCATATGGGGGGTCCGCCTGAACCCATGGCTTCACGGTTTCAGCTTGTGCCTAGCCACAATAGTCCCGGGGTTCACGCCGTGACTGGCCCTTTCAATACGTTTTATCTTGGGGTTGGGCGTGTGCTTTTAATCGCCTAGGCTCAGCAGTTTGAGCAAACCGCCTCTGTACTAGCGACGGCACAGTCTGCTGGGCCGCCATGCCCACGAATGGTTATCAAAAAATCAAACGGGAGGAGGAGGTGGAGGAGGGGTGGGAGGAGGAGAAGGCAAGTAGGCCCTAAAGACCTGGACCGAGGTCGCCCCGCAATCCTTCGGCTTCTGGCAGTATATTACCATCCCTCAGGGCCAGGAGACTTCTTTCCCATCCTCCACCAGTTAACCCAATGTGCCGTCACGATATATAGTGGGGGTGTTTGTGTGTTTTTGGGTGGTGGGGGGATATGTGGCCCTTGACCTTCCGCCTCGTCCCCAAATCTAAGATTGTGTCCTGTTCATATTGACCTTTTCACTCAACTTCTTTGGATCAGGGCACGATGAATTTATCCTGACACGTGCTGGTGCAGGCTGGCGGCACTCAGAACAGTTTGCGGCTGGGGGACCGAATACCGAGGGGCGGCCGCCGCCATGATATTGCGAAAGCCTGTCTCTACTAGCCTATAGGGCAAGCATCCTCCCAGTCTAAGCAATCTGAGATGTTGACATTGTGGCTTTGGCCGTGTCGGGTGGGTTGCACATATTGTCCTTTTTTCCGCTCCAGCGTCTGGGTATGGAGAAGCTGTAACGCATGGTGAATGCTGTGGAGGATCGTGAGGCGACGTGGGTTTTTTGGGCCAGGTCCCTAGGCAGGGGCTGACTATCAGCTGACACAGGGGCAGTAGCACTTGGTGTGCACGCCCGGAGTTGCCTGCCCATACTGGTGGTATTTAATCTAAGTAGTGGTGGAACCCCCCTGATCGCTGGTTTGCAAAGGTTGGCACACCACAGTCCGTCGTCCATAAGGTGTTTTCCCCTTAAAGAACCTCCAGACTTCTGAAATCTAGCCCTCGGCCTCGGGAGCCCTCGCCACGGGAGCTTGCTTCAATACGTGACACTTCTGGCGCGATGCACCAGCTCTTGGCCCTGCCTCTCCGTCTGGCCCCACACCCTGCCCATCTTCAATACCTGTCTGGTCGAGGACTCTCCTCCTCCGTCTCAGACACTGTGTTTCACACCGGGCCGCGTCAACCCAGTAGCTTGGGTCTGCTCACCTCATCATCTCCGCTCCTCATTTCCCTGGCTCACCCCCTCGACTTCCTGCCCTGACAACAACACTTCACCACGTCTGACAACCGTGTCTCCTCCTCTTCGGCACCACCTCTTTGCACAACCTCTTCCCAACTGTCAGAAGGTCCTCATCAACCCACAGACGGCGACTGGTGGAAAACCTGGGCAATCGGAAAATTGCTCAGCAGCAACCGACAAGTGATTTTGTGACTGTGGAAGGGTCCAGGAAAAACAAGTTCCTCAAAGTAGTGCCGGTCAATGCCAAATTTTCCCTGGGAGGGGAGCAATGGGGGGGAGGAGCTGAGTGCAGGAGTGGAGGAGTGCCGATTTCGGTGACATGTGCACTGGCTGAAACTGACGGGTGGACATTGCTTTGATGCATTGTCGGCAATCCACGAATCCTGTTCGCACTGTTCTTTCTGGCCTCAACAGTGCTCTACTACCACGAGTCCCAGTAACTTCAGAATGAACCTAGGGAGTGTAGCTCTCGGCGTTCCCCCTTCTCCCTCATCACATGTGGTGTCTCACCCCGCCCAGGACCACGCCTCTTGACCCCTGCGTATTTGGAATGCCCACGTCCCCCCGCCCTGCGTCCTCAAAGCCCCCCTAGCCCCCGGTTAAACATTTTTGAAAATGAAAGTTATAACTTTAATTTTTTTTTAGCGCATATAATTTTTTTGTGTGGGTTTTTTTTTTTTGTTGTTTTTTTGTTTTGTTTATTTTAATTTTAGAAACCAAACGATGCTATCCTCTTCTATGGCTATGCAGTAAATCAGACTGTGCTATTCAATCAAACCCCTATAAATTGTCCCACTTATCGGTCTTTCGATGGATATTGCGTCACAAGCGCTAAAACACAACGGAATACCGTTCAACCGCCAACACAAAGAAGCTCGCCATTCTCAGTACAAACCGGTTATCATATATCCTCCCAACCACTAATTTTTCTTGACTCTGGACACTGCCCCCCAGCCAAGCCAGCCACCACTCCCGATCTCCTCCGGCACATCCCACCATCAGTCATCACAACCATCTACTTATTGTCATGCCTCGGAAGAGTACAGTGCCTCTTTTTCTAGTTCTACACATCTTTGCTATTTTCTAGCCACGGCTCTTCACCGCCACCCATGCCATCTGTGACCGATGACGCGTTAACCAGCATGAGAGTATCATTCCACCCATAAACATAAACTAAAACAGAAACTGGCAGACTAGTGCTAATTTCAATCACACCCCAACTCTGAATAACAATTTTTCCTCATCGGGACCACTACATTAAACTAGGAAGGGAGATGGGAAAAGGAAGAGAACGGAGAAAAATGACGGTATAGTCCTTTTTGCATCGGTGGATCTGATTGCGTCCACTAACGCGCCTCCCACCGAGGTAAGCCCACAGGGATCGCGGCAAGGTCTCGCCACATTGCCCCTCGATCCATCCACCAGCCCTCAATGGGTATAGATGCACTACGCAGGCCAGCCAACCAGCAGATCAATCCAGAAAATAACAAAATATAACGCTTTGTAGGCCTATTAAGGCCGTTTTGATTCTCCTATGGCTATTTTTCTACCAACTTGAAAGCACAGAATACTGCTATCCAGATAAGATGACGCTGATTATGAAAAATAAAACTAAATAAAAGTAAAGGCACACTAGGTGCCTAATTTCACCTCACACCAACCCTAATAAGTGGTCCCACTTCTGATCTTTGGCGATGGTCTTGATGCTCACTACGCGCTACACACGAAAGAACGCGTTCGCGAGAAGCTCTCCAACTAAGCTCCCCCTCGTGTCCTCCACCAATCTTGTCGTAGATGGCCGTCCCGCTCACTTCCCGCCCCCAACATCGATGCGTCACAAAACAGACCTAGAAACCACTACCCTACTAAGTCACGACCTGCTCTTAAATTAGAGGCCTAGGTACAGTAAGCCGTTTTTCAACATCAGGTCAAAGGGGGCATTACTGGCTCTGTTATCTCGCCAGTAATGAAGAACACGACGGTAATGCCATATGAGATACGTCTGATATCAAAAACTACACGTAAAAGTAACAAGAAACTGGCAGCAGCTGTGTGCCTAAATTTCAATCAACCCTTAATAAATTTGTCCACTATCGGTCTTTGCGATTGATATTGGCGTCACTGAAGCTCTAAAGCACAAACGGTCGCAAGTCTCAACACTGCAAATTCCTCACAATATTGTAGTGATGCACTACCTCAAAGGCCACCACGCACAGATCAACGCAGAAAATAAAAATGATAATAGACGCTATTGTAGCCTAACGTAATACCTTTTTGGATGTCCTCACTATTTCTATTTTTTTCCTAATATCCAGTCTGAAAAAGCACAACACACCTTGCTATGCAATTGATTACTCTGAGGTTAATCAAAAATAAACGTAAATAAATAAAACTTTCAGACTTTGCCTAATTTCAATCAAAACCCCTAATAAAATTGTCCCCACCTTTTGGTGTTTGAGATGGATATGTGTGTCACTAAGAGCTAAACACAACGGTCCAATTCTCCGGCAACTCCTCACAGTTCTGGTACTAGCTTGCATCCCTACTAGTGCCGAGCAATCCCAGCACAGCACGCCAACAAAAAAAGGAAGAACTATACTCTCTACATTGTAGGCTAATATGCCCTTGTGGGAGGTTCTCCGATGGCTATTTTGTAAGTCCTACCATGATAGCACACTGCTTTGCAAGATGAGTTTGAGACTATAATGAAATACACTAAAAAAAAAAAAAATCAGCAGATTCTCTG
Source organism: Engystomops pustulosus (assembly GCA_019512145.1). NCBI lineage: Eukaryota > Metazoa > Chordata > Amphibia > Anura > Leptodactylidae > Engystomops > Engystomops pustulosus. Next base: position 74,588,339 of record CM033643.1, on the reverse strand, counting down.
ACCTAAATTCACTAAAACCCCTAATAAATTGTCCCCCTTTGTGTTTGAGGGATATGTGTGTCACTAAGGAGCTAAACCACGGTAGCAAGTCCCCCTGCAAATTCCTCACAATAAGACGTACAAGCTCCACTACTAGTCCATACAAGAAGCCCAGCCCACAAGCAAATAAAAAAAAAAAATGTATAACGCTTATGTACCCTAAGCGAAGGCTGTTATTGGTTTCTTTGTCGAATCACATCCTCTCTATTCCTAACACTATTCAATCTAGAACCCATCCTAAGCGCTATTCTCCCTGACCAGCAAAACATCTCTCCTTAACTCCCCGGAAGAAACCGATATCGAGATCCCAGAGACTACAGATCCCTCAAGGAGGACGCAAGAGAATCCAACACAGAATGATCCGAGCAACGCAGTCAGTGGCTAGTCCTAATATCCGGGTCAAACAAAAAAACGAACATGGAAAGAGAAGAGCCCATGATCTTGCCGCTCCAAGGACCACTGCCTTTCGCCGGTGTAAAGGGTGACCACGTCATGCTTGGTGGAGTGCAAGTCTCCTGCTTTGTGATTGCTCTGTTTCTGGCCGCAAAAGTCCAAACGCGGAGATGCCCTTTCTCGAGCGGGCGCAGTAGTGTTCGGCCTGCCATAGGTCGATCAGATTTCGAGTACGCGGCTAGATGCTCGAAACGGGAGACATCACTGCTCTGGACACGTATTTATCGCTCATCTCTCAAGATAAAATATCATACGGTTGTCCCAGCAGCAGTTATTCCGCAGGATCCATTTACCATCAGTGCTTACTGATGGTCATTGTGCCCTATAAGAAGTTCCTGATGAACAAATTGGACCTTCTGTTGAAAACATCTTTGTGTATACATTTCCAAAGACACGTCACCCTGGAAACCCAATCAATACTACAGACCGGTGGCATTAAATCCCTTTGATGAAGCACTAAGAGTTTGTTCTCATACAACGCTCCACTTCCGCTCGTAGTTGGAGCTCCTCTGGATAGGACGCCTATAGTATTTCAGTTAGCGGCCCGCAGCGCTATGGGGGTGTGATCATGCATAGTCCTTCTCTAGCCGAAAGACTCACATTATTCTTTCACTCACTCTGAGAATCTGGGAGACACTGTGCAGAATATTTTATTTTTCTGTTCTCCAGTGCTTTCACACATACAGCCATGGCTACTAAGAGACACAACTGGATCTGGGAGGATTGGCCCACTGGTACCAGTGGCACGCCTCTTTATTGCTAGGATCCTAGACAAACTCACAACCAAACCTCAGTAAGTGAGAGCCATGGACTGGTGTTGGAACACTCGTATTAGTATACAGTTGGCACGTCAAGGTACGTTATGGGCTCCATTGCTCTCTCCCTCACATTGTACAACCAGCAGATTTCAGACATTTAACAGCTGTACCTTCAAGAAAGTTCTCTGATGACGCATTTGGGATTGGGTGCCATCGAAAATCATTAGGATCATGCTCTGGGGAGACAAGAAATGGTGTGTGACTTTGTAACGCACAGTCTTTCTCATCAAAGCAGTGCTCATCTGTGCGGACCTTGAGGGGCAGGACGTTCATTTGATTCTTGGTGTTGCTACTACATATCTGGGTAGGTGAGAACATAAATAACTTCACAGAATGATCCCGAGATCAGGCCTCTACACCTGCTGAAAGGCTAAGAGATTTGGAGTGCAGAGGCCGTCTTAAGACTTCTTCAAACTCTGGGGACATCAGCCATGCTTCCTTTGTGTAGTCTCTTGGGAAAGCAGTCATCCAGCTAAGGAGGAAGTAACTGACAAACTGATAGAAGCCATCTCTGTCCAGGTTGGATCGCCTGATGACACAGTCAGGTGGTAGCTGAAGGAGGACACTTCGTAAGTTGAATCTATTCTGAGATAGCTCCATCCATTCATGAACTCTTGTTTGGCACTGGGTAGTCACCTTCTCGTGACGAGCTTACCCAGGTTTGACTTCCTTCCCACTCGATCAGCTTTCAACCAACATGGCCCACCGAGAAGACTGTGCTCACCACCTTCAATCCCTGCAGTCCATCCACACTGATACCAACTGGCCGATCATGTGCTTGTCTACTTTTTTTTATATAGTTCTGCTTATTCACAACCTTTCCTTTTTTCTTTCTGCTGGCCACAATTTTTTCTGTGTTAGTGATCTCTAATATTAAGGTTCTGTCATGTTTGTACTGTACTCTCTGTACTCTCTCGCTCCGGTAACGTTGGGAGTTTCCCAAGTGGATACTAGAAAGATTGACTCACTATATAACTCTATACACTACAACTGTGGAAATATAGCGAGCTTCTACAGTTCTGGCTAATTGACCCCTGCAGTTTGGTGCCTCGGGCTGTCACTGAGCCCTTGCAGGACAATCGATTATTTATGCACTCTCAGTCACTCTACCCCCATTGCGGCTAGGACGTCCTGTTAGCCACAAACGACAGAATGACTGGTCAGGACGCTAGCGCACCCGGGACAGTTTTCAATAAATTAAAATACGAGGCTGAGGCCTGGTTGACAGATTTTTAGTCGCACAGGGTACATCATAACTTGTATACTCTATTTTCTGCAAATCACGGCAATATACAGTTATAAGCAAATAGTCTAGGAATTTCTTAGTAGGACACAACTACCACATCAGTACTGACGTAAAATCTTTTAAGATGGCTTTAATTATGCTCAAATAATAGAAAAGCTGTTCAATAGAGCATTGCTCCTAATATATTAGTTATAATTTGCTGATATAGGACATCTGTACTTTAAATTTATATTGCCTGTCATGTGGTGTTCGGTTGCCACCCTGCCATAAATAAACTGGTCAATCATGTTATGGTATATTAGATCTGGTTGTCTGCCAGGCATTTATGCCACATAGTTTTTGGGTAACCATGCATTGGAGCAAGGACAAATCTTTTGTCAATTGACTTTAGACGATTGTCTTATGGGCAAGATAATTTTCAATGTTAATATAAAAAATAAAATGTTACAACTTTAGTTTTTTCCCTACTAAATAATAGAAAGTGCAATCAGTAGGAATATTTTTTTAGTACCTACATATTATTAGATAGCAAGCCAAAGTATATAGAATATTGCAACAACTCTAATTTACATTGTTTTTACAGGGCAGGTTTAATCTCACCAAGGCACAGGGTAGTACAGCCAAAATTGAGAAAACTGAGGTAGTTTTCAAGAAACAAGCTAAAACTGACCTCCCTACTTAGCGTACATTGCTTGCTGGTTCCCTAATTAGCTCCAGAAATAAAAAAAGCCACAGGAGCATAAGGCAAGGAAGTAAGTGTACTTGTCCTTTTCATTAAGCACTGAATGCGAAAATTAAAGGGGTTTACCCACAAAGTGCAAATTAGGCCCCATCTAATACTGAATGATAGGAGAGGGGGGGCAAAGGTAGGCAAATCATACTAGGGGGACACTGGGAGAGGGTCTTGACTATCATTGCAACTGGAACAATGATTTCTCATTGCCCCTTCTAGTCGGCGGCTCCTACAACTAATGTTAAGGAGGTATTCCAGATCAGCATAATTCATATACCAATGGGCACTCAAGATAGAAGCTAATGTGTCATTAGTTGTTATTTAAAATTTTGCTCCCGCGTTATCAGAAAATGCTGGTGACATACCTGTGATGGAGAATAAAATTCTACTGGCTCTTTTAAATCAGTCCGTTAATTTCCCCCGCCGTCCGTCCAGAAAAGAAGATGGCCCTGTCACATGTCCACAATCCACATGTCCTTTTACCTGTCTGGCAGGTCAGGTGATCACCAACTAGTTTGGCTGTAGTGGTTGGTTGCATGCATCCAGTATATCAGTGTTTGGGGTGATGGGCAGTTACAACATCATTACTATGGTAGACAAGCAAGTAAAAACCTGTACATTAGCACTGTTTTAGCGAGAGCGTAGTGGTAGTAGGAGTTACTCTGAGAACTATAGATCAGGGCTTGTAGTTTTCAGTGGCGGCCATCTATGATCACATAGAATTAATGAAAGTGCATGAAAAATAATAAAATCATACTCTCCTGCAGGCAGCTGCTCCCTCGGCGCGCGGTCCGGGCCTCATGCGGCTCTCCTGTGAGCCGCGGCTCCGCACAGTGACACAGACGGCGTGACGTCATGACGCCTGTGTCACTGATTAGAATGGAGCAACGCAGCAGCCGGAAAGCCGCTGCGTCGCTCCGCATATAAATCACGCCTGTGTCTTAAAGAGACAGGCGTGATTTATTTAGCTGGTGGGAGATTCGGGCGTTAATGGACGCCCGAATCGCCCACTTTAGGACGGGCGAATTTCACCGCCCTTTACAGGGACCGCAATCTGCCGCCTGAGGTGAGATTTTCATCTCGCCTCATGGCAGATGCGGCCCTGCTGACAAAGTAACATCTGTGCCAGCTCGAAAGGACTGAGCTGAGGGCCAAGATCCCACTATAACATCAAGGAGTGCACTCTTTTTACACTAACATCAGATGATTCCATAGATTACGACAGAACCTGTTCTGTTAAACGCGGATACATGTAGAAACCCCCCAAAAGAGTGGAGAGGGTGTCGGCAGTAATTTTGCATTGACGTCACAGATCATTTTGCCCTTCTTTTCATCCGTCAGTGCCTACTTTCAATAGGTCAATAATCCATCATCAGTATTGCTAAAGCCAAAATAAAACAGGAGTGGATCCAAAACAGGGATGACCCTCAGTAAATGGGATACTTGCATGTCCTCTGTGTTCAGTATCCACTCCTCCTTTTTGCTATCAATCCTGAGGCTTTTCATTCCTTCTGACAGATGAAATGAAGGGAAAGACCAAACATAGTGGCAACGTCATAGAGTGGTGGAGGGTGAAAACAGCAATATAGAGATCACACAGTGTTCCAGGGAGATAGCAGTCAGTTAGCAGTCAGTATAGTAGGCCGCATAGTCTTACACATTGACAAATTATGGAGTTGCAGAACATGGTAGGGAGAGAAGGTGGCGGCAGCATCGCAGGACGTAAAGTGGCATCAATTACTAGTGGAGTTGGCGGCACATGTAGGGGATCACAGTGTCATATCACAGATAGATGTGGCGGCAGCAGCAGAAATCCATAGTGGCCATGATAAAATTCTTAGGTTTCAGCAACATGCGTAGGTATTTCCACATGTGGAATACTTGAACAAATGTGAAATAAATCGAATTTGGAAATTATTTTGAAGTTGATATTTATCTTTAAAGTGATTTGAAGAATTTCAGACGCTAGACATACAAATAAAAAAAAGAACTGCAAAGGTGGCGAGCCACAGCAGCATGAGGTCAGAGAGTGGCACAATGATAAATTCTTTAGCTGGCAGCAACATTGGAGGCCACATTGTGGCAGAATGACGAAGTTTGGAGATGGCAGCAGCAGCATGAGGTCAGAGAGTGGCACAATGACAAATTCTTTAGGTGGCAGCAACATGGTAGGCCACAGAGTGGCACAATGACAGAGAATGGAGGTAGCAGCAGCAAGAGCCCACAGAGTATCAGAATGACAGAGTGTGGAGGTTTATAAAACCTATGACAGAAAACCCCCACAAATGACACAATTTTAGAAACTGCACCCCTCAAAATGGAAGTCATAATTTTATTTATATTCATTGAAAACTAATATTTGCACCTTCACAATGGGTTAAAAAGGAAAATGCATTTGTCTCTTTGAAGTCAAATTTGACAGAAATCTTTTACATGTGTCAGATGCATTTGGAGAGCCCCAGCGGTCTAAAACAGAGGAGAATATGCCCCAGCTTAGTAATATACTGTACCCCATATACAGCCCCCCAGCTTAGTAATATACTGTACCCCATATACAGCTTCACCAGTTTAGTAATATACTGTATCCCATATACAGCCCCCAAGCTTAGTAATATACTGTACCCCATATATAGCCCCTCAGCTTAGTAATATATTGCACCCCATATACAGCCCCTCCTGCTTAGTAATATACTGTTTACCCCCCAGCTGAAATCTGGCCTCATATAAATATATAACACCCCCAGGAAAAGAAGAATCTGGCCTCATATAATATATACAGCCCCCCCAGTATAAAATTATTCTGGCCCATATAATATATAGAGCACCCCCACCCCAGTATAAATGATTCTGACTCCATATAGTATATACTGCATCCCCCCTAGTATAAAACAATTCTGGCTCCATATAATATATACACCCCCCACAGTATAAAACAATTATGGCCCTATATAATATATACACCCCCCAGCAGCAGCAAGAGCCCACAGAGTATCAGAATGACAGAGTGTGGAGGTGGAAGCATTGATGCTGTTTGAAGCCAGAGGTAGCGTCAGCAGCAGCAGCAGGAGCTCACAGAGTGTCGCAATGACAAAGTGTGGAGGTGGCAGCAACATGGAAAGCCACAGAGTGGCACAGTGATGTGTGGAGGTTGGCGTCAGAAGCAGGAGCCCACAGAGAGGGAACTGCTACTGCTCCTACTCCCCCATCTCCCCACAGCAGCCGTGGTAGTAGCAATGACTGCCAGGAATCCCCTGGTCAGACCTGACAGAGGATGGACAATGGTGCACAAAGGCAGCGGCTAACTGTCTTTTCAGTATTTCTCTATAGCACGCCAGTTGTTCCTCCCTCTCGGCAGCTGGAAAAAAGTCACGTTCTAAAACTACAATATATTGGACGGACCATTCAACCACTGAGGGAGAGACTTAATAAACATCGGAATAATATTGACAAAGGTTTCGCGAAACACAGTGGGGTTCATTTACTAAGGGGCCGATTCTCGTTTTCCCGACGTGTAACCCGAATATTTCCGATTTGCGCCGATTTCCCCTGAATTGCCCCAGGATTTTGGCGCACGCGATTGGATTGGCGCTGGCATGCACGCAACGGAAATCGGGGGGCGTGGTCGAACGAAAACCCGACGGATTCGGAAAAACCGCCGCATTTTAAACAAAAAAATCTGTCGCGGAGCTTGCACTTACCTTCACTCAGCCCGGCTCGGTGAACTCCAGGGCGTTCCGATGCTTTTCAGCGCAGCAGCGCGACCTGGTGGACGGCGAAGGAACTACCTTAATAAATCCCGGCCGGACCCGAATCCAGCGCAGAGAACGTGCCGCTGGATCGCGAATGGACCGGGTAAGTAAATCTGCCCCAGTGTCTCCAAACACGCGGCAGAATGTCACGACTGTGACTATGAGCAATTTGCCATCACACGCATAGAAATGGTTAAAAGCAATGTACCTCATCGGTTTAAGACATTGAAACATAGCAAAATGTTCTGGATATATAAACTTAACACGCTTATTCCATCTGGTCTAAATGAGTGTTTAGAAAGTGTATTCTAATAAGTTATATCCTGAGTAACTCTGTGTTTTTACTGTATTCCCACTTTAGACTGACAGTGTATATATAATCTTACTTCCCACAAACATTGCACAGGTAGTTTGCAACGTGATACAATTTTGTTCTGCTAGTGTCTGAGAATGTTTGTTATATACAAATTATACTTGTTTAAAAAAAAAAATGTCACTGAAGTCATGTGACCTAATCTGCTTCCGGGTACCTTTATATGTGCTTGTTTGTATCCCATACACCAGTCCGTTTGTTTTTGAGAAAGGGGCAGGACCCCGAAACGCGTCACAAGGACATGACTAATTTCACTGAATTGTAACTTACTTATTTTATCATTTTGAAAATGTTATTACCTTTTATGAATAAAGCAATTTTATAATTTCTTTGGAGAAGAGTCAAATTTAAAATTTGTAATTCTTTTAGACAATTCATTAATTCTTGCCCAAAATTAAAAATTCTTAATGGATTCAATATCAAAAGCTCCCCAAATTTACGTGCAAGGAGGATTTGGAGGAGCACTGCCAGAGGCCGGCACAAATGCAGATGTGTCTCCACAAACGGTTAGAAACCAACTTCATGAGGATGTTATGAGGGCCAGACATCCACAGAGGTTGATAGTGCTCACAACCTAACACAGTGCAAGACACCTGGCATTTGCCATAGAACACCAGGATTGGCAAAATTGCTTCTGGTGCCCTGTGCTCCTCACAAATGAAAGCAGGTTCACACTGAGCACATGTGACAAAATGACAAGATGAGCCTGGAGACACCGTGGAGACCGATCTGCTGCCTGCAGCATCCTTCAGCATGACCAGTTTGGCAATGGGTCAGTAATGGTGTGGGGTGGCATTTCTTTGGAGGGTCGCGCAGCCGTGTGCTGGCCAGAGGAAGTTTGACTGCCATTAGGCACCAAGGTGAGATCCTTAGACCCTTTGGGAGACCATATGTAGGTGCGGTTGGTCCTGGGTTCCTGCTAATGCAGGACAATGCTAGACCTCTGGGGTGTGTCAGCAGTACCTGCAAGATACAGACATTGAAGCTGTCAACTGGCCCGCTTGTTCCCCAGACCTGAATCTGATCTATCCATCCACCAACATCACATTGCACCACAGACTGTCCAGGAGTTGGCGGATGCTTTAGAGCAGGTCTGGGAAGAGATCCCCCAGGAGACCATCCACAACCTCATCAGGAGTATGCCAAGGTGCTGTGGGGAGGTCATACAGGCACGTGATCAGCCTATAGTGTCTATTCAGCAGATGCCATCACTCTGCCCTCTTCTTAGGATAGTTGTGGAATGTATATTTTAAAAATGTTAGTTTTCAGCTATTAAAGATTTAGAAAAAACTTAATAAACTTTATAGTAATGCTCTAAGGAAACCCATCAAATTCAAACTAAAACATGTCAACTTCATGATCGGCTTGAAACTCTAAGGCTTACTATTACAAACCGATATACACCCCCACAATGCTGCATTCTGTTAATTCTCAAGATCACAAATAGAAAAGTGGAATGATTTTTTAATATTCTAACATTACAATGACAATTGTAATAGTTTAATGATATGTTTTATTTGAGGTAGAACTATTGTCAGGATGGGAAACATTATAGTGATAGGATGGGGTTAGAAAATAATCAACAGGTTCATCGACTTGAGGGAATGATATCAGACTGTAGCAGTTCTGGAATGGTTAATATCGCAGACATGTTTATAACACAAGCCTCTGCAACTTTTATATTTCTCCGGAGGATAAAAGCAGCAGCAGTAGGCTCTGTGGTTGTCATGAGTACAATTATATCTGGGAAAGGTCATGTGCTGTAATTGAGTATATGGGTGAGTTAAGCATGGGGAGGCAAAGTCTATGAGAAAGCTAATTGGGCCATAATTTAGGCTCATTCAGATTTGGATTAGAGTTGTTTTGATGAGCTATCGATTTCTGTGTAAGCTACAAAGTCCACAATTTCTTTATAACACATTTACTCCCTCTGGAAATGCACTGTCTGACATTCATTTTAAGCAGGTTATAGATGCAATCTTTCCTAATTGTTATCAGAGAACGAATAAATATCCAAACTTTCCACAGATATTGGATGAATGCTGTCACCTGTAGACTACTAAATAATATATATCTGGTAAAAATGGTGGACATCTGGACCTTTCCAATGAAGCGTAATCAATGCATTCCATTCTTCTTGTTTCCATGGCAACATGTCTAATGTAATAAGACTTTTATAATGAACCTACAGTATACAATATGATGGGAGAATAACATTGATATAGAAATGCTGTATGATTTTCATTTTTCTTCACTTTAGATGAATAATACAGTCTTAAAAAGAAAGCTTAATACTTAAAGTTATTCAAATTTACTTGACATTGTAGTTATTATTATTTTATTCTATGGGTCGCCACGATTACGAAAAGACCTCATTTATATAGATTTTTTATTTTTTCCCATTTTTACTGAATAAGAAGTAATTTGGCAAAAATGTTGTTAATTTTAGCATCACCATCTTTCATATGCATAACTTTTTTATTTTTCGCCTCACAAATCTGTTTAAGAGCTTATTTTTGCGAGAATGATTGTTCTTTTTAGTGGTCTTATTTTAGAGTGCATAACACTTTTTTCAAATCTCTTTTTAGGGTATTAATTGAAAAATTATCTTTTTTTTCGAATGTTTTAGCTTTTTTTTTCTGAACTCCGGCGTTACATGATGCGGTCCAGTACGATTCTGTTTTATATACCGATTGTTACGTACACGGAAATACCAAATTGCAGGGGGGTGTTGTTTTTGTGGTTTTTTACTTTATTAAGTGTTTTTATGGACATTTTAGGGCTTATATTTTAATGTTTTATTTTTTTATCTAATCTGTAGTGTTCAGTGTTTTTCACGTTTTTTTTTTTACTTATACATACTTGAACGGAAACCAGCGATGCTCTGATTGCTGGTCAAGTCAAACACTATCAGCTCTACAAACTATTTTATTGTAGAGTAGTGTCATCGTCTGGCATGCTCACGCATGCTCACGTTTCTGCAGAACCGTAAGGGTCTGACTGCCAGGGAACCGGGCAGCCTCCGGCGCACTGGCAGTCCTCAGATTCGTGCGCAAAGCTTACAAACCAATTAAGCCGCTTTAGGGTACCAACCGCGATCGGAGCCGACTGTTGTCGGGTTGTTAGCGCAGGCTGTCGCTGTGATAGACAGCTGACCGCCTCACAGGAGCTACAAGATAACCCAAATTCTTCTCCTTCTTCTGTATGGGTTCCTCAGGTGCCTATACACTTAAACCTGTGAAAGAGCAGGGGTAATAAGTCTGCTTAAATGTCGCTTGCACTTGCAAAAATACATGGTTTTGGTTTGTTGTAGTTTGGGCATTCGTTGTCTAAAAGGTTTGCCATCACTGGCCTAGTGGTTAAAAGTGTTTTGGGAGTTTGCAAAAAAGATAGAGAATTGTGATTAAATAATATTAAAGGACCCTTTAATTACTTATAATTTACTTTGAAAGAGGCCTCCCAGGCAGTCCCCGAATTACAAGATAGGGTCTGTAGGTTTGTTCTTAAGTTGAGTTTGTATGTAAGTCGGAACTGTATATTTTATCATTGTAATCCCAGCCAGAACTTTTTTGGTCTCTGTGACAATTGGATTTTAAAAATGTTGGGTTGTCATAAGAACAAGGATTAACACTAAAGCTTCATTACAGACACCTTTGACCTGTTGCAGCTGATTATTGTAGCCTAAGACTAAAGCCTAATAAATTACCATTATCCAGAGATCCGTTTGTAACTAGGGGTCGTATGTAAGTCGAGTGTTCTTAAGTAGGGGACCGTCTGTATTTGGCAGCAGTAATGACCTAACTATGTACCATTTTATAGTAGCCAAGGATCGGTTTCAGCAATCATTTTCTATGTACCAATAAGAGATATTTTAACTGAAATTTTAGTATATGGCTCAGACAGCAGTAACGGAATGAAAATCAGAGGAATATACTAAATTTTGGAGATCCTATTCAGCTGGCAGTCTGAAAACAGCAATGGTAATATCATATCAGATTATTAGATGAGCCACATCCCTTTTGCAATAATGGAGTTATAAAAGAAGTACCAACAATCATAACAAAATATTAAACAAAGCTGTAAGGTGAAAAGACATAAAAACATTTTACTAAAATTTCTTTACCTTAATACTACCGTATTTTTCGAACTATAAGGCGCACAAAAAATCCTTTGATTTTCTCAGAAATCAAAGGTGCGCCTTATGAACCATACTGACAGACAACAGCTGCCATGAACTATGCACAGGTCTGCCACCTGCTGGTCATTCATCCTTATAATCAGGTGCGCCTTATAGTCCAGTGTGCCTTATATATGAACCTAGACGTTTTAGCAGGCACTTATTGATGGTGCGCCTTATACTCCTGTGCACCTTATAGTCTGAAAAATACTGTACATAAATGTACATATGCATTTTTTTTCGTCTATCTCTAGATGATCAATACAATAAAGCTCCAATCAAGGCAAGTAAAAATATTATCTCATCTTCTTCAAACATTTCAAAACTTTGAAATCTTTTTATGATAATTGTATAATAGAAAAACTGTGAATAATGGCTCTCTTTATTGTAGCTGGACTTGGAAAGTGTCCTTTAAAGGGGTATTCTCATCTTCGTATTGACATTTAATTTAATTCATCTGTCATATACATACATTTCTTCAGTTGCATATTTAAAAAAAATAACCTGTGTAAAAACAATTTCCTGTAATATATCCATGGTGTTCAATAGAAACGATATTGTTGTCCTAACTATGACCACCGCTTCTGGAATGATTGCACAAAGACAAAGATTGTTTTTGCATATGAAATGGCTGGAAGTTACTGTATGTCCCACATCTATCCAGTGATAATGATGACTGAATCCAGGTGGTCGGGCAGAGCTCAATAGCGTATGTGTGGCCACTGCTGCCAGGGTGCGGGGTTGGTTGTATCCAAGGACAGATATTTTGTTTCTATGGTACAACATGGCTACATTTATGGGAAATTAGGTAATTTTGGGTCACAGGTAATTTTTTTAATAACATCCATTTGAAGAAATGTATCTAAATATGGCAGATGAATTAAATTAAATATAAATGCTCAGACGGGAATACTACTTTAACTACTGCTATGTGAAATCTCTGAATGGAACTGCTTCATAGCCACTACTTTCCTTATACACTCATCGGCCACTTTATTAGGTACAACCACCATGCTAGTAACATGGGTTGGACCCCCCCGCTTTTCGCTTCACGACTGCCGCTCAATTCTTCGTGGCCATGATTCGAAAACAAGGTGCTGGAAGCATTCCTCGAGAGATTTTGGTCCATATTGGACACTGAGGCATCACACAGTTTCCGCATATTTGTCAGCTGCACTCCATGATGCGTAATCTCTCCATTCCACCACTCCCAAAGATGCTCTATTGGAATTAGAATCGGTGACGTGGGGGCCATTAGTACAGTGAACTTATTGTCATTTTCAGAAACCAGTCTGAGTGATTTCTGAGATGATTCCAGCTTATGACATGGCCATTAATTCTCCTGCTTGAAAATAGCCATCAATGTTGGGTTGGGTACATGGTGGGGCCTAAAGGGATGACAGGTCAGCAAAATACTCATTTATTCTGTGGCGTTGGCAACATACTCAATTGGTACCAAGGGGCCCAAAGGAGTGCCAAGAAAATATTCCCACACCATCGACACCCACCCATACCACCAGCCTGAAACCGTTGATACAAGGCAGGATGGATCCATACTTTCATGTTTGTTGAACGCCAAATTCTGACCACCATCCGAATTTCTCAGCATAAAATGTGAACTCATCAAGACCAGGGCCTACGTTTTTTTCCCATCTTCTAACTGTCTCAATTTCGATGACTTTATGCAAATTGTAGCCTCAGTTTCCTGTTCTTTAGCCTAAATGAGTGGCACCCGGTGTGGTCGTTTCCTGGCTGGCTGTAGCCCATCTGCCTCAAAAGTTCGACGTACTGTTCTTCAGGATATGCTCCTTCGTCTTCCTCTGCCTACCTTGGTTGTAACGGGTGGCGATTTGAGTCACTGTTGCCTTTTCTATCAGTTCGAACCAGGTCTGCCCATTTTTTTTCCCCCCTCCTCTGACCTCTGGCATCACAAGGCATTTCCTTCCATTTCCGCCCACATAACGCCGCTCACTGGATGTTTTTTTCTTTTCACAGACCATTCTCTGTAAACCCTAGAGATGGTTTGTTGAAAATCCCCAGTAGATCATTCAGTTTCTGAAATACACTTCAGACCAGCCCTTCTGGCACAACAACATGCCACGTTTCAAAAGGGCACTCATCACCTTTCTTACCCATACTGATGCTCGGTTTGAACTGCAGGACATTGACCTGACCATGTCTACATGCCTAAATGCACAGGGTTGCCGCCATGTGATTGGCTGATTAGAAATTAAGTGTTAACGAGCAGTTGGACAGGTGTACCTAATAAAGTGGCCGGTGAGTGTATACTACAGTACTAAAACTTTGGTGTAAGAAGATGGAACCAATGCATCAAGTTAAGGTACAATCCCAGAATATAAATCTATTTTTCACAGTCCTGCTGCTACTAACAACATGCATAGATATGATTAACCGTACATCCTATAGTAAACAGATGTAGCATATGTGAGGATTCCTATCTGCTGTCATTCTTTCCTCTTGGAGAAACTTGAATTTAAATTGTTTTCTTATTAGGTTTATAGTCACATAGAACTTTCTATTGCATGTACAGGAGCAATATTTTATGTGAAAAGTTGTTATGGCTAGATGGGAGCATCCTTCAAATGACATGTTTTATAGGACGTTCACTATGTGCAATCAAAAATGGTCCAAGAAAGTACAATTTCAACAAAAGTTATTTATTTCTAAAATAGAAATCTGTAAAAAGACACAGTGTGCATCAAACAAACAGCTTTTGGTAAATAGATTGGTTGCTGTCTTTTTTCTGCATCAATGTAGCTATAGCATTCTCAAGGTATGTTTGGTTCATGATGCATCAAATCAAATGGTAGGTTCCCTTTAATTTAGCATTCTTTCTTTTATATTAATAATTTTATTGTGATATCAATTTTGTAATCATTTCGAAAACAATAAAGAAGCTAAATAAAACAGGGGTGTACATACTTCCTCAAGATGCAACATCAGTGCATGAAGATTCTGTTAAATTCTTCATTTAGGCTACGTGCACATGGCCACAAGCACAAATCAGGGGAGAGTGTGTACAATCTAAACAACCTAACAGTAGGTTTTGGAGTGTGGGAGGAAACCGGAGTACCCGGAGGAAACCCACGCAAACACGGAGAGAACATACAAACACTTTGCAGATGTTGACCTGGGTGGGATTTGAATCCAGGACCCCAGTGCTGCAAGGCAGAAGTGCTTTTTATTACTGGGGAGGGAGGCTGCATGGGGAATTTCATTACTGGTGAATGCCATGACCATTGCATTTCCCACTCTAGGCTCAAGTCAAGTCAATAAGTTTTCCCAATATTTTGCAGTAAAGTTGGGTACCTCAGCTTATACTTGGGTCGACTATACTCGAGTATATACAAAACTAGGTCTTCAGTTCACTTCATTTCCAAAGTTGGGTTACTTGTATGGAAGGCTCTTTTCTATCATGTATCCTTTATTTTTAATGGCAAAAATGTGAATGTAAACGTACTCACCCATGTCCACAAGCAATATTTCAGGTGTTATAAAATGTTAACATTGATTAATGGAGGCGCTTAAACTTAACCTAGGAGCAGGGTAGACCCAGCGTGAGTGGACTGATGTGTCTTTTTGTCTTCTAATACAAAAACAGATACAGAAGAAAAACAAAAAAACCTAAAAAAAATTCTTACACAAAATAAAAGGCCTTGGCATTCATATTAGACATCTGCGATCACAGTCACATCAAACAGGGAAATCTTATTTTGTCTTCTTACTGTTTGCTGACATTTAACATTACAGCAGTACAAGCTCCTACAGAAGGTTGACATATTTCTGTGACCTTGCTTTCCCACAGAGCAAATAAAAGAATAGAGCGCTAAAACAAATGTTCAAACCAATATAGAGGAGAAAAAAAACATCACTACTTAGATGACTTAATTAGCCAGAAAACCTAGTACAATACAATACCGAAAATACTTTTCTGACATTTATTTATTGATTTTGAAATGCTATACCTGGTAGATCCACAAAACAAACATATTTCTAATTACTACCCTACAGTAATAATAATATATATTGGCAGGCAAAATGTTCATAAGACAGAACCAAAACACGTGCATGGAAAAAGCTCCACATCTCCTCTGAAGCATGATTAAGGGCACAGGCCCAGGTAACAATGCCCTTTTCCATCTTGCACACAACATGGAGTAAAGCTAAGCCTCTGTACACTCACATTCAGTAGAAATCAACAGCCCCAAAACATCACAAAAAAAAAAAAAAAAAAAAGACATAACCAGAACAAAATGGACCACTAAAATATGTATATTACGATATATAATGGCAAATACAGACCTCTTACATTTCAGAATGTAAATAAAAATCAAAGTAGACAAAAGGAAGGAGAGAACGGAAAGAATTAAAATACATTATTATTGTAATATAAATCACCAAACCAGTAGCACAAAAATTCATAATGAGAACTTATGTTCGAAAAGTGTAGCAAAAATTAAAGTGTGCAAAAAAAGCGTGATGCTGCAAATTCTGGGAATTTTGATAACACTATCTAACACCGCGGCGGAGTACAATAGAATTCATGAGGGGGTGGGATTGTGGGTGGGATTAGGGGTGGTGACTGAGCTATGGAGCGAGCAAGGAGATACGGGGAAGAGGCAGCTCTTCGGACCGCCCCCTCATGAATACGCTGGACCGCTTTGCTCCAGCGTTTTTTTTACTTGGACTTGAAGCAGTGATGCTCTGATCGCTGGTACAAGCCCAAGACACTGTACTGCAATACACGTGTATTGTAGTGCGGTGTAAACTGCCTGAGCATGCAGATGAATGCGAAGACAGTTGACAGTCAGACCTGGAAGGGATCTGACTGCAGAGATTTCAGGAAGCCGTGGGCACTTGGCAAAACTCGGGGCTGCAATGAAGAATATCAGATCCCCCAGTAAGCGGCACGGTTGTCCGATCCCTAAAAGGTAGAACCCCCTACACGCTGCAGTCATGCCTGAAGCGGTCTCTACGATTGGAGATGTTACAGCAGGGCCTCAGCTGTCATATACAGCTGACACCCGCTGCTTATGGTGCTGGCTCTGCTCGTGAGCCAGTGTAAGAAGCTGGACGTAGAAGTATGTTTGGTCGCTAGAAGTAGCTTTCGGCAAGGACGTACTATTATTTCCAATGTGTGTAGGGGGTTAAAAAACTCAATGTAAGCTGCACAAGTGATCGCACCGTGTTAAGAAGTCTATACATTACTGGAGTGAAACGTCCTCTGGTGGTAAAAATCCATCCCGAAAGACCTCCACTTCCAGTGCCGAAACTATACTCATAGCTGGAAATACCACCACGATAATTGAGTATTATTAGAAGTCTGATAAAAGTGCATGAAAGACAACAACAAAAGTTCTTTACCATTGTCCACCACGTTCATGAGTAAAATAGAGGTTTTTGTATACTACATGCACATACTACCCATTGTTAACAACATTATTGGGAGGAACCTGTACCAGGTAGAAATGCAAATATCCTAGGAGTGCTTAATATTCATTGTTGGTTCAGGTCATTCTGAGGCCTTGTGCACACAGACTACAATGTGTGCCTAATATGTACCTAGATAGTAGTTCATGTATCACCTAAGTGACCTTGGGATTCTTAGAAGAAAAGAATGTTCTGTAATGTTGTATTCTGATACAGTGGCAGAGAGAAGTATATACCATGGACAGCATCTGAGATCCAGACAGCTCATACTTTGCCCATACTTGTATACACCAGGTCCGATCATGCCACAACAAATGAATGAACCAATGAATGAGTTAACACATTTACACTAAATGTACACAGATAAAACAGTCCATCTAAACTGCTCCACCACCTTTCCTAAGTTACAGTGTTGAAGCGTAAAATGTTTTACAATTTGTCTTACAATTAGAAAGTCATTTTACCTTCAGGGATAATGAAGGATGTGCTCTTATACAAGTCATTGGTGTCCTGCAGCTGTTACATGGTTACAAAGGCATAGCATGACACTGCTAAACATGACGTAGGCCCTGATATCATATGACACTTGTATACAGCCACTGAATAATCATGGGAAATACAAAATGGCCGCCAGGATCCCCCAAGCACCATAAATATGACTTCTTATGCTGCATTTTTTCTTGCCGTAAATACCATGAAGAGATGATGATAGCAATATTAGGCATGAATCCAAAAAAAAGGGGAAAATACATTTTTCCATAGTTTTTTTTTTTACAGATAACATCTGAACAAATCAATGTAATATATATGTACATCTACACACATACCAACATACATATATATCCAATATCCCATGTAAAGTTTTTTTTTTCCTAAGAAAGTTCAGAAGATGCATAAGCATGCTGTAAGAAAACAACACAATAGCAGCACTTACCGGACTCTCGTATTCTCCCCAGACACCAGCCGCACACTTACTGAAGTCTAAACCAGATCCTGAGTTTCAGAGGTTCTAAACCTGAAAGAGACCACAAGGCAAGCTTCAAAACATAGGGAGGGGGATGTCACATTGACTCAGGCACTCATATCCTGCTTCCAAACCCTGACTCACCTCCCCTCCTCTTTCAATAGATCAGTGCTTTGGGTAAACATTTCCAAATATGGGAAACATGACCAAGAAGCTTGTTAAATATCATCTTTCGCTGCTTTTCCCCATTTTGGTACATTGGGGGAAAAAAAAAGCAACAAAAAAGAACAATATCTGGAGAGGGAATTCCAAGGGTGTGTATGATTAACCCTATGAGACTACGCCGTGCCTGCAGCCCCTATCCTGACATTCCTCACATAACATAGGAATCTCAGCTTTGTAATTACGGGTTTGTACATGGAGGGGACACGCACAAATGTAATCCTAGCTTACTGTGGATCCCGGCTTTATAGATCCATAGTACTTGTAAGACACAGAGGTCAGCAGAAATAATCCATGTGTTCCTGAAGTTAGGAGTTCATTAGGATCTGCTTACATATCGCTTTGACTACACTCTGTGTATGCATTATAAAACACACAGAGCAAGCAAAGCCACAGGCCTCCATAGACTCAGAGTCTACCAAATAGGACACACTTTTCACCAGTACAGGCAGTCCCCGGGTTACGTACAAGATAGGGTCCGTAGGTTTGTTCTTAAGTTGAATTTGTATGTAAGTCGAAATTGTATATTTTATAATTGTAGCTCCAGACTATTTTTTTTTTTTTGCCCAAGTGACAATTGGAGTTTCAAAATTTTTTGATGTAATTGGACCAAGGATTATCAATAAAGCTTTATTACAGACACTTTACAGCTGATCATTGCAGTCTGGGACTATAGTAAAGCATCCAGAGAGCTTCACCAGAGGTCACAGTGGGCAAAGGGGTCCGTCTGTAACTATGAGTCGTATGTAAGTCAGGTGTCCTTAAGTAGGGGACCGCCTGTACTGGCATTCCTACATTGTGATATATGCACGATTGGCTTTCCTATATAGACAGACCGTATACCACAAAACAGCCATATTATTACAATGGAAAGCAATTGCCAACATGTGCCCTGGTTTTCCTATACAATAGCATACTACAAAAGCTTTACTACTTCCATTAAAATTGGGGCTTATTCACACATCAGTTTTTTTTCTCAGCATGCTATCCCCGATTCTCATCATACTGACTCCTTTTAGTTAATCCACTTTGTGTCAGTATTATAACTGCATGTTTTTTTTATCAAATCCATATGGCATATGTTCATCAATTTTGTTCCACATCCACAAAAAAAAAACAACAAAAAAAAAAAAAAACGATGGCTTACATCAATTCGAAAGCAAAACACATGGTTCCCCAGCAGAAAAAAAAACTGACCGAACATAAATAGCATGGCGAAAAAAAGTTAAATGTGAAAAAGCCCACAAAAAAATTCCTGTGTCCCTGACAATTCAAAGTGTCCCCAATTCTGTATAGTGGCCCCTACAAAATGGTATATTTATCTCCATGTGTGTGAGATGGTGAAAAGTCCTTTTTAAATGCTGTACCTAATAAACATGACACCTAAAGGGATGAGCAATCAGGGAAACAAATCACAATGTACAATGCATATACATTTCATTTTAAGTAAACATGTATGTTTTTAATAGCGCAGGCAGTAGCATCAGTTTTATAGATCAGTAGTACCTGAAAATTCCCAAAATAATATTGAACAGTCAATTTGTCTTTCATGTACTAGGTATTTTTTCCAACTTTCAATATTGTGCGGTGTCTTAGGCTACCCACACATGAAGGTTGGGAAACATCCATTCTTCAGTCTGGAATCTGTTTTTCACTTCAGTCTATAAGTAATCTGTGAAAAATGGCTCTACCATCTAAATCAAGCAAGATAAACCATGGACACCTCCTCATGACTTTCTGACCATCAAAGGACAGGTTGCTATAAACAAAGTACAGTATATGCCAAAATGTCTATTGTCAGGATCAGTGGATCCTCTGGACCACCGGGGGAGATGGAACTAGCCAACACCCTGGACCGGAGCCTAGCGGCACCTGGTATTCACCAGAGCCCGCCGCAAAGCGGGTTGGACTTGCTGCGGCAGGATACCACTAGGTCGTTCCCAGGTGTGACTAGCCCACGGTGGCAGCTGAGGTCGAGGTACCTTAGCGGAAGACAATCTCGTAGTCAGGTCCAGGTACAGGGTCAGGGCAGGCGGCAGAGATGCAACGTCAAGTCCAAGTCCGGGGTCAGCAACAGGAGGTCCAGGCAGGTGGGAACACACGCACACGGAACACAGCAACACGGAGGAACTCGGGTAACACGGCAACACAGGACTCAGGAGCGGGAACACACGGGAACACACAGGAACGCAGAAATACACAGGAACGCAGGAATACTCGCTTGGAAGCTTTCTCTAAGGCTATGAGGCACAAAGATCCGGCAGGGAATGATGGGAGACAAAGGGTTAAATACAAGACAGGAAATGACCAGCCCCAATCACCTGCACGCTGGCCCTTTAAATCTTAGATACAGTGAAGCGGGACCGCGCGCGAGACCTAGCCCGACGGGAGCGGGAGCCAGGATGGGTGAGTGCACAGGTGCGGGACCGGGGCAGCGGAGAGAGGCACGGGTGCACCCGGGATCCGTGGTATGGATCGCGGGGGTGCCCGTGACATCTATGTTATATGGTGTTTGAAATAAAGTATGTGAAACTTTACCTGGCTCATTGCCAGATGCTTCAGCCTGAGTCGCAGAGTAGAAAATTTCAAATTACAAATTGCTCTATAATATATTCACTACTCAGCATGTCACTCCTGGCTCCCTCCCCCCAACCCAAGATGAAGAGTCAGCTCAGTGCAAGCAGGCTCTCGCTCCGGCATCTCAACGTGGGGGAGGGCGGGGGGAGTTGCAGGAGGTAGGACTGGAGTGAATATATTATAGAGCGGACTGAAATTTTATTCTCCAGGGCTGAGGCATCTGGCAGTGAGGCAGGTAAAGTTTCACATACTTTATTTAAAAAACTATATAACACATTCATTCATTTTTAAAAACCATATTTGGCATATACAGTACTTGTCTATAGCAACCTGTCACCTGATAAAAAGAGCCCTCTCTTGACAGGTTCCCTTTAAATGATTCTCTGTTGATTCTCTAGCTGGAAACCCTGATTTCTGCTGCATACTTAAAGGGGTATTCTGGGAATACTAAAGTCTGATATAAAAACCCATAATGCTATAAATAAATTAAAATAACAAAACTCATTGTCATTGTCACAAAATGGAGATTAAATAGTTGGTTTTATGAGTCTTAAAATATTATGGGCTTTTATAAATAGGCAGAGCTATCACCAAGATTGCCGCCACTGGAAACTACAAGTCCCATGATCATTTAGTTCTCAGTAACTCATCCTTCTTATGCTCTGCTCCCAGTGATGATCTAACAGACAGTCCTGCTCTGTTACCATGGTAATGATGTGTAACTGCCATCACTGCCCATTTCCTCACTGAGATGACTCACCACGACACTGGCCATACTGGATGCACCGCATTCAAACAAAGCCCAGGCAGGTGCGGGACATGTGATGTGCACATGTGACCAGCGGCCATCTTCTATCCTGTGTCTTCTCTGTGTGGAGAAAATAAACGGACTGATTAAAGGGGCAGTAGAATTTTAATTCTTCATTACAGTGTATGTCCACAACATTTTTCTGCTAAGGGGAGCAAAAATTAAATAATAACTAATTATACATATTAGCTTATATTTTACTCATCCATTTGTATATGAATTTTGCTTATTCCTAAAATACCCCTTTAAATGTTTCATTTGGATTACAATTTTGAAACTTTTTAGTACTTATATATATACATTTGCAACATTTAAACCTATTCTCAACATCGATCGAACATATTTTCCTACATGTTCAATTCATTTTTCAACACTTTAAGTTGGTGTTCAAATGAGGAGCAAAGCAGCTTCATGTGCCTTTGGAAATTGATACCTGGTTTCCATTAAATCTAGTATAGAGTTATCACATTTTTTGGGTTCTTTAACAAGAGTTTTCATCTATTTGAGCTGCATCATACACTCACCGGCCACTTTATTAGGTACACCTGTCCAACTGCTCGTTAACACTTAACGATCACATGGCGGCAACTCAGTGCATTTAGGCATGTAGACATAGTCAAGACAATCTCCTGCAGTTGAAACCGAGTATCAGTATGGGGAAGAAAGGTGATTTGAGTGCCTTTGAACGTGGCATGGTTGTTGGTGCCAGAAGGGCTGGTCTGAGTATTTCAGAAACTGCTGATCTACTGGGATTTTCACGCACAACCATCTCTAGGGTTTACAGAGAATGGTCCCAAAAAGAAAAAACATGCAGTGAGCGGCAGGTCTGTGGGCGTAAATGCCTTGTTGATGCCAGAGGTCAGAGGAGAATGGGCAGACAGGTTCGAGCTGATAGAAAGGCAACAGTGACTCAAAATAGAGTAATGATTTATTGTGTACAATTCTGCATTATTAACCCCTTCACTCTTTGCGATGGATATATCCGCCGCAGAGCTATGAAGGGTGTATGAAGAGGACTCACGGGCTGAACCCTCTTCATACAGAGATGGGCTTTGCTGCATATGCAGCAAAGACCCATCACTATCACCCGCGGTGGGTGCTTGCACTGATCGTGGGTGTCAACCTCTTCTTTGCTGCCAGCAAAGTCGCCCGTGGCACTGAAAGCATGGCGGCTCATGGGCGGCGCCATGTTACCTCCGATTGTCACTCCCCCGAACGTCATCACCCGCTTTCCCTGATACTGCTATAAAACATAATAAACAGTTAAAATCACAAACACATTAGGTATTGCTGCGTCCAAAAATGCCCTATATATCAAAAAATAAAAACGGTTATAACCGGCGGGGACCTACAAGACGAGAAATGGCGCCCAAATGTCTGAAATGCAACTTTTACACCTTTTTACATGACATAAAAAACGTCATGAAAAGTGATCAAAATGTTGCACAGTCCTCAAAATGGTAGCAATGAAAACTTCGGCTCATTTCACTAAAAATGACACCTCCCCCAGCTCTGTACACCAAAGTATAAAGAAGATATTAGCGTCAGAAGATGGCAAATTTTTTTTCCCCTTTTTTGTACACATTCGTCTAATTTTTGAAAATGTATTAAACGCAATTAAACCTGTATAAATTTGGTATCACAGCGATCGTACAGAACCAAAGAATAAAGTGGAGCGAAGAGTGAAAGTTGTAAAAACTGAGCCCACAAGAACGTTACGCACATGTATTTTTTTTCTAATTTTTTCACATTTGGAATTTTTTCCTGCTTTCCTGTACACAGCATGTTATAATAAATAACATCAAGGGAAATTAAAGTTTGTTACACACAAAACAAGCCCTCACACAGCTTTGTACACGGAAAAAATTTAAAAGTTATGGATTTTTTAAGATGGAGAGCGAGAAATGAGTGAAGATCTCAATCCAATAGAGCATCTTTGGGATGTGGTGGAACGGGAGAATCTGCGGCAACTGTGTGATGCCATCATGTCAATATGGACCAAAATCTCTGAGGAATGCTTCCAGCACCTTGTTGAATCTATGCCACGAAGAATTGACAGAATTGGCAGTTCTGAAGGCAAAAGGGGTTCCAACCCGTTACTACCATGGTGTACCTAATGAAGTGGCCGGTGAGTGTAAAACCAAATAGTTTACTGTGGTGTAGCCTGTAGAAGTTCACCAACTCACATAACTAAGAAATGTAGAGGAATACAATTTTATATGTGATAGAGAAGGGATTCTGCATTGTTTACTGACATACTAAAAAGGAGTTCTGTGTCATTCAATGAGTTAAAGCAACAGGAAATTTTCAGGCAATAAATGTTTGAACTAGAACATTGTGCAACAGTATCTGTAGTCATAGAATTGACCTACTATTGTTAATAGAGCACTCATAAGCAGAATGAGTTTGGCCTCAGTCCAGAATATCTCTATTTCCTTTTGTGTCTGGAAGAAGGAATAATTAACCTTCTCTTTGCATTTAAAGTGATAGCCAAAAGCCTAACAATTATTGTTATAATAATCAAATATTTACAAGGTACAACTATTTGCATTACTAAAATGAAAGACAAATCACATAACATAGCCAATTGCTGCTGCACTCAGAGCTGTATGCTAACACAATATTAACTGTGCCCCAGTGCATACAGTCTCCCATCCGATCTGAGTGGGTACATCAGGTGAGTTGTAGAATAGAACTTTTGAATCTAAGAAATTACCTACTACATAAAACACCTATTCCTAAATAATTATGAATCTATAGGCACATGTCCCTATGGTAAATAGTATGCTGGACAGCAGCCAGCATACGGCCGCCATAGAAGTGCATTGTGCATGGCACAATACATTGAGCACGCACGTGTATCACTGTACCATGCTGTCGCCATAGAAAAGATTCAACATCTTCTATCTTTTGCCGTATGTACGGCCTGGCAGCATGGCTTCTTATGGAGAGTTTAAAGGGGGGAAAGCGTACACTGCTCTACCTCTCCAGCCGAATGAAGCATCCATGAATAAGTGTGTGAAAGCAGCCTTACTGATGGTGGGGCTGGCCAAGTAAATCCTGCATTTTAAAATAGACACAGTGGGGCAGATTTATTATGCTTTCTTTGCCATCTTCACCCCGACCCGACACATTTACTGTCGACTTTGCCGGAAAAACCACCCGGAGCAGGAGCACCTACCGGGGGATTTTAAGGCGTTTAATAAAAGTTTTCAGTGCAGTTAGAAACTACAAATTATATCTCAAGGATCAGCCACATTCAATGGAAACATTTTATATAAATATGTTTGCCAGTGTCGACAAAAGTGTTCGTGCCAACCAATCTATGCAGTTTACATAAAAAGCTAATGGTAAATTAGTCAAGTGTTAGGATAAATGCACTTTATTCCAGTACCCAGGATATTTTTTTAAGTATTTTGATATCAATATTCTGGTCCATTTACATTGTCATTAATTCTGAGAGGCAAAACACTTGACAGATTATAATCCCTGTTTATATGATCTTGTAGGGACATTTAGCACCCTGTCCCTGAAAGAGAATGAAACAGCACTCTATGAAAGTGCTTCCTGATCTGGCAGCCCCCGACATCTTTTTAAACCCATAAAAAATGTAATGAATGGTCAACATGTTACACGTTCTTCTGGCTCTATAGAGGGTTATATGAATGAACATCTGTATAACTTAGGTAAAATCATATATGATTACATTGTAAAAGGTGTTTCCTATAACAAGGACGCCCCTTGAATTTACAGCATATCAAAACATTTTTTCTCAATATAGCATTTCAGGTCAATGGGGGGGGGGGGATTTATCATTAGACCGGCTTCTTGCGACAGTTCTATGTCTGGCTTTGGAATTCCACCTGGCTTTTGTCCTTGATAAATTACTGCCAGTGTCTTATGTTAATGGTTTTGTTTGAGACAGTCACATAAAAGTAGCAAAAAACATCAAAAGTTGCAGAACATAGACCAGGGTAGGGACTGGAGTCAATTTGCACCAAAACGACATCAGTTGCTCCAAAACTTGCACCTAAGAGGCATGTTGCAAAACAGCATCACAGTAGCACCAAAAAAATTATATATTACCCCCACTGATTTTCCCTGACTTTATCTTCTCCCAATTTTTAAAGCCTTAAAACAACTTTCCATAAATGTCAGTTGGAAACAAAAAGCTTTTGTCTGGTATTTTTTCTCATCCCATGCCATCACTTAAATCTCTCAGTGCTTTCATTTGACTTCCCTCTTGTCTTTGCCTTTTGTGCCAACTTCCTTAATCCATGGCATATGGGTGATCACAATGGTTTAGTCATGCCAGGACGGAATCGACCTTCACTCAAGGTGACAAACCTTTCAGGAAAAGAAAATTATAACACAAAAGGAAGCTGGAGTTTCTAACTTTGTAAAATGCTACAAAATTAATCAATTATGTTATAAAATCTTATTTGTATACGCTGTTTCAGTAAACATGTATTGATGTTAATGAAGAGAAATAAGTTCTTAGGCTGGAGTTTGTAGAACTGCTTGCTGGGAAAGAAGACGGTTTAGATTAAATTTAACAGAACTACAATGGAAATAAGAAATAAACATTGTGAGAAAGTCAATTCAGTATAACACTCTAAAATAATATAAAAAATCTGATTTCTTTTTGGAGCTATAGAAACCCACTAAATGGGTTAACAATCATATTATCAGCTATCTAGATAATGTTGAGAAAGTTGTGTCCCCTCTATGAATAGAGTAATGATTTATTGTGTACAATTCTGCATTATTAACCCCTTCACTCTTTGCGATGGATATATCCGCCGCAGAGCTATGAAGGGTGTATGAAGAGGACTCACGGGCTGAACCCTCTTCATACAGAGATGGGCTTTGCTGCATATGCAGCAAAGACCCATCACTATCACCCGCGGTGGGTGCTTGCACTGATCGTGGGTGTCAACCTCTTCTTTGCTGCCAGCAAAGTCGCCCGTGGCACTGAAAGCATGGCGGCTCATGGGCGGCGCCATGTTACCTCCGATTGTCGCTCCCCCGAACGTCATCACCCGCTTTCCCTGATACTGCTATAAAATATAATAAACAGTTAAAATCCCAAACACATAAGTTATTGCCGCGTCCAAAAATGCCCTATATATCAAAAAATAAAAACGGTTATAACCGGCGGGGACCTACAAGACGAGAAATGGCGCCCAAATGTCTGAAATGCAACTTTTACACCTTTTTACATGACATAAAAAACGTCATGAAAAGTGATCAAAATGTTGCACAGTCCTCAAAATGGTAGCAATGAAAACTTCGGCTCATTTCACTAAAAATGACACCTCCCCCAGCTCTGTACACCAAAGTATAAAAAAGTTATTAGCGTCAGAAGATGGCAAAAGAATAAAGCTGAGGTGTTATTTGGAGCGAAGAGTGAAAGTCGTAAAAGCTGAGCCCACAAGAACGTTACGCACATGCATTTTTTTCTAATTTTTCCACATTTGGATAACACGGCATGTTATAATAAATAACATCACAGGAAATTAACGTTTGTTACACACAAAATAAGCCCTCACACAGCTCTGTACGCGGAAAAATTAAAAAGTTATGGATTTTTTAAGATGGAGAACGAGAAATGAGTGAAAAAACCCTGTGTCCTTAAGGGGTTAAAGGCCTATGATGATTATAATTACATAGGAGTAAAAGTCAATCTAATTTTTTGTGACCACTATGGCAGTGAGGCAATGAGTGAGTCAAAAATATATTGTAACAAAAAAATGTTTAAAAAATTCTTCAACATTTTACTTACTTTAAATTTAGGTTAAAGAATACATATTTCTACACCTACGCATAATAATGTTGGTGAGAAAATAATAGGGGCCAATGGCTGCTGCAGTACCTGCTGCGCAGGTGGTGATGCCTCTGACCAGCAGAATAGAAGTAAATGAATATATACATGAATTACATACACAATTATGCTCATTAATACCCGGACATCTTTACACAGTATTCCAATACGTTGTTTTCATTCCTATTATGGCTGGATAATTTACAGTTCATTCTCTTAAGAAACAATAAGGTTTTAGCCGTCTTGCAGGATCTGTGAAGTTTGTGCTCAGTGGTAAATAGTGCTCTTATTTAGAATGAAGAACAACATGTTCAGAGATGTGAGGAGAGAGATGAATGAATGATCCATAAACCACTTTGGAGGATAACAAAAAATCTTTAAATGGGGGAAATGTAAGACAGAGTCTTAAAAGCACTAGTTTATACCAAGATGAAAAAAATTGTGGAAAACAAATCTATACAATTTTAAAAGGCAGAAGAAGGCTAAATGAAATGCCTTTTTGAAGAATGTGAGAGTACACGGCAAAGGAGCACAAGGCCAGTAATTATGATTGCTCTGCAGCTTCATCTTTTTTGAAGGTCTCATTTTCAGACAGGAACAGAATGTTATGCTTTTATCTCTTAAATAAAGACTGAATTGCTTTGATGAAAGAATGAGCATCTTTTTGCTTTGTGTTGGTCAAATGCTGGGCACATTACCACTGATTTGGGATTGGGTTGGTTTCCAATTTTTTTGCTTGTGGATTATCAGGGAGCTGTTACTAGCAATACATGCATGTTTGCAAATGCAATGAGTAATTATTTTCAGCAAAACTTTGTGCATATATATATATATATAATCTTTATGGGGGCCATTTATCTTTATTTTTCTTCCTGATTTTTCTGTCTTTTTTTAGACATTTTTTTGGCGCATTGCAATTTTTGCACCTTTTTGGGGGCATTTTGAAATGTCCGCCAGACATTTGTTTTTCATCAGTAAGACACATTTATCTACTATTCCAGATAGGCAAAATGTTACAAATTACATTTATCGATTCAAATTGTCTAATATTTGTTACATTTTTTGGCGCAAAAAAAACTCCAGACCAAACCATACCTAAGGAAAACTTATAAAATGCAAAGAAATGACTTTAAACATTTATACGACATTTTTGCAACATTTGTAACAAATGTCTTATAAAGAGATCTGAAAAAAACTAATTTAACACAAGCAAAAAGTGAGATTGATAAATTACCAAAGAAGCAGACAGCAAAAAGTAGCCAAAACAGAGATGAGATAAATGACCCCCAACATGTTCAATTCTTAACCATTCTCATGTATGCTCTTGTTTATACTGAATTGCTGCAAATACAGAAATCTATAGTCCTGCTGTCAGCTGAATGGATACAATTGTATTCAGTCTAGAATTCACACTGAGGGTTCTTTTACACATTCAGGTTTCTCGATGCAGTTTTTGAAGCCAAAACTGAGATTGAAAAAAGGGAGAAAGGTAGTACCTGTTCTTTATATGTTTTTAGGTTGCCTGTATCTGCACTCAATCTGCAGGTAAAACCATCCAGGAAACTCCTTTAAATCCACATGTATTCATTTGTTTTGAACACAAATCTTGATAACTACTATGAAAGAGTTTTCTGATGTATGTTAATGCAGGCTATGATAGGAGGTTTGATTACACAATGCATTATAGCTCTTAGTATTACCAGATATCTGAGAGAGTAGGTAAAAGAAAGGATTGATTAATGGAGGTCTCACCTACATCTTCATGACACCTTCAGAAGTCTTATGGAAACCATACCATGATGACTCAAAGCTGTTTGACAAGGGTAATCTATAAAGAAATAGGTAGGTGTACAGTTAACTGGTGTATGTACTATATGTATGGACATATTGTAACTAATAATCAAGTACATTAAAGGACCTGCAAAACTGAAGGTACTGTGGGTTATGCCCAGTGTGCAGTGGTCAGTATATTTTATAAGTGGTCCAACGAAGTAGAACGGATAAACCAGCAGCAAGATCAATGAGCAAATGAATAGTAATTTTCAGTATTTAAATGCTGCAAGCTGCACATACACATAACAAAAACACATACAATATAAATCTCAATACATAATAGGCACCTTCCCTAATAGATATTTTTTACATTGTTGTTGACGTGATTGTATTGAAAGCACTCATTCAACATACTGAAAGGAAGAAAGTAGTTATTACACTCAGAAAACTGCTTTTACATTTCAGTTGTCCCAACTTTGTAATTGAACTAAAGTGATGTGTATGCTATAAATGTTTTATATTCTTTGACATATTGGTAGTCTTTACATTCTGATCTTCTATTGTGTGTGTAATTACCTGTGTTTATTCTATGAAAAATCTGCGAGTTTTCTAAATAATTTTAAATGTAAAAAACACTTATTCTTGCAAGGAAATGTATATGGAATGAAATGTGTATATGTATATAGTAGTTATTATATATAGAAAACTGCTTTCTCACAGGCGTGTTTTT